>MKEJ01013802.1:0-16696 GCA_001753735.1 Embelia ribes
CTATGATTGAGACGGTTACTATTATATTTTCTTTTCTTTCAACTCACATTCCCGGGTTTATGGGAATTCGGGGCGTGACAAAAGTAGCATACTTACACTGCACTGGATGAACAGGAAAATAGTTCGTTTGTTCAGCTTAAGATGATGATAGGTCTTGCTTTGTAAGAAAATTCATATACGAGTATCATGCACACATTCTGATGCAAGACACATAATTAGGCTACTCAAGCTCTTCTTCAGATACTTCATTGTCAATGGTCATTAGGAACTACAGGATTCGATTTCTTTGCAGCATTGTAGTTGAGGGCTTTTGGGGAATGTGGTATTGTAATATTGTATACTCAACCTTGGCATAATGCATATGAGGCATGGTATTCGTATGATTATTTCCTCTTGATTAAGCTGGGCATAATTCCTATCTGATACACAATGAGAAGCTACAATCATTTTCAGGCTGGTGAATTTTTCCATTCGGCCCAAAGTAGCGCCGCTGCTCAGCAGAGTCATTGGTTCAGAAGCAACCACTGATGAGTCCTTAGAGACTCCTCTTCTTTCCGAACAAGTATGTATTGTGGTAGTATGTCGAATTCATGCATTTGTTTATTTATGATTTCTTTTTGTGATTGGTTGTTCATTCACTATTTATTGTAGGAAACAACTACTGATTCATCCAAGCAAGTTAAGTTGGAGTTTGTTGCTGGCCTTGTGCCTAGGGGTAAGTCCCTGGCCTTTGAAAGGATTATATTTCGTGCTGGCAGGGGAAAGGTGTTCCTGAAGCAAGCCGTCCTGGAGGACTCCATTGTTGATCCAATGTCTGGAGAGAAGGTCAGATATCAGATTGTTTGTATAGTTTTTTTTTTATCCTTTTCCATCAATATTTCATTTTGTACATAGAAGTTATTTGAGTCGACGCACTCGGTAGTTGTTTTCTTGTGGAATCTCACTTATAAAAGGATGGTTCGTTTGAAAGGTGCTCATGAAATTGAACATCCTGATGTTTCAGAATTTGTTTGTTTAAGTTTGCTGTCCAGTTTCTAGTAACAACTTTGCCTCTTTGTTGAACAGGCTGATTAAAAAAGTGAATTGTACTTATCCAAATAACTGTTGGGCAACAGTAATAGCTTGTATTATTGGGCAATATGTTAGAAAGATTTGTTGTGTATATCTTACCATGATCAAGTCAATATCATTTTTTGTGTGGTCAAACACAATTTCCCTTTTCAATTGACGAACCCGTCATTTACATTATTCTAGCTTAATCCTGTTTCTGAATATAAGATTAGAGGGTAACTTTCAACTGAATTCTTACTTTTTGACCTCTGTTGTTCTCCTTTTTTTCGTAAGACTAAGCTTCTACTTCACTCAGTGTCCTTGTGTACACGTGCATGTATTTGTCTTTTGGTCCAGATTTGATTAGAAGTCTTTATGTGCAGGTAGAGAAAAATGCGTTTCTGGTATTCTACTCTGGTGCTAGAGCAAAGAACAGAATTAACAAAATATGTGAAGCTTTTAGTGCAAATTGTTACTCCTTTCCGGAGGACCTGGGTAAACAAGCTGATATGGTCAACGAGGTATGGCTCTTAACTTGTATTGATTCGTAGCTATGGTCATCAAATTTACCAATCCTTTTTTTTCCTAAGTGTCTTTAGTTCCATTCTTGTTCTGCTCACTAATGTCATTGGTCTGGTTTTTGTCTTTTTGGCTATATGTTTTAAGTCCATACTCGCACTAAGTCTTGTTTTCCAGAGATAGTTTTGCTGTTTCGGTTTGTGTTCTTGAAAGTTCTTATGCTAAGATGAATTTCATGCCTGATGCCTTCATTTTAGAGATTGTAGTAGTATTTTTTGTTTTTTCAAGTTTTCCAATCAGTAGCTACAAAATCTTTGTTCTTCTCAGTCTCTTCAATTTACGTTTTTCGTTTTTGTAATTTTCTTGATATCTTGCCTTCGATTTTCTGAAGTTGGTTGTGTTATTCTTGTTACGGAGTTGAAATCAGGCTTACCATCGTACAGTAATTTGTTGTGCGTGATTGTTGGACCTTCAATTTATTTCAGGTCTCTGGAAGACTATCAAAGCTGAAGACTACAATAAACTTTGGGCTGCTGCTCCGTGGCAGTCTGTTGCAAACTATTTATGAACGATATGAGAAGTGGAACCTTTTGGTATGTTCAGAAGTTGTGCTTTAGATATGTTACATTTGCATTGTTGATCTGTGATAATAATTATCGCTTTAAGTGAGCTCTATTAAAATTAACTTGTATTTGAAGTGTCAGTCACAATCTTTATGCTCACACCCAGTCGTTGGCACTAATATATTTGCCCCTGAAGGTGATGAGAGAAAAATCCATTTACCACACTCTCAACATGCTCAGTATTGATGTCACAAAGAAGTGTCTCGTGGCAGAAGGTTGGAGTCCTGTTTTTGCAACGAAGCAGGCATGTTAAAATTTACTGTTCCAGGATGCTTTCATGTACTTGGAATTTAATCTCATGTCCAGTTTATGATTCGTTGCTTCACAGGACAAGAATGGGTTTATTTTTTCAGATTCAGGATGCATTGCAGCGGGCAACATATGATTCCAATTCACAAGTTGGTGCCATATTCCAGGTTTTGCATACAAAAGAGTCCCCACCTACCTATTTTCGGACCAACAAATTTACAACTGCTTTTCAGGAGATTGTTGATGCATATGGGTGAGTTCAGTTTCGTATTTTTGTTTCTTTCTCCTTCAGACTGCCTGCAGTTCTGGAGCTTTTCCTCTATGGTTGATACATTGAAGCTGTGAAGCGGCTGTTCTTGTGCATGCGATTTAATTAGGAGTTTTTTAATCCATATTCTGATACCACAGGCTCACCATAAAAAAATTGTGTTTCTGATGGAACTCGTTTTACCATCATTTACATGATCTCCCCCCCACCCCCCTCTTGGGGAAAAAAATGGAAAAAAAAATTGCACATGAAGAGTCATATAATCCTCGATCAGATTTTTCAAGTCAAGTCTCCTCATCAGTCCAATGTAGGACCACTTTCTTATTATTCTGTTGCAATCATGTGGGTTTTAGATGTACATATGCTACCAATGCAGACCAGCCTTTCTTTGTTTTTTTCCCCGACGAAGATATATTGTTGAGAGTTGAGACTTTTATTTACTCTGAATGCTATTTTCATCTAATTGCAGAGTGGCAAAGTATCAAGAAGCGAATCCAGGCGTTTTCACTATTGTCACATTTCCTTTCCTTTTTGCGGTCATGTTTGGTGATTGGGGCCATGGTATATGCTTGTTACTTGGGACATTGTACTTTATAACCAAGGAAAAGAAGCTTTCTGGTCAGGTAATAATATGTTTCCTTTTCAGTGGCAGTGGCCTTGGATATTTGGGGGTAATTATTAGCTCGAGCTCTTGTATTCCTTTTTGTTTTCCTGATTGTGTTGTGCTACATTCTTTTTCTCATTGATGTAACATTTCTCCTTTACAAGTTCTATCTGTACTTCCTCCCATCATTCATAGATACCCTATTTCTGAAATGCGGCCAAGTCACATTTACAGTATACTGCTTGCTACATTGTGATGATGTTCCAAGCAGTCCGCCATAGCTCTAGTCATATGATATGGTTTTACCATGAAGATTTTGCTTCTTTTCAGAATCTTTGCTTTGAATTTGGAGTGTGTTCCTGTGGACCTCAATTCTAGGAGATCCTTGACATATGCGACATATGCAATTTTTATCTCATTCCCTTAGTTATACGTGTAATTCTATCCTGAGTCCCTTCCCAAGGTTTCTCTTGCCATTTAAGGTTCTCTGTATGTTCACTTTTGTATTAACTTCGTTGTTACTTTGTAGCCATCACCCACTCGGGTGTACTTCATGAGGAAGTTATTTTTATTAGAAAGGTTTTAGTCACCATTCCACCACCCACAAATCTTACCCATTGTTGTGGTTGCATATTTGGCACAATGTTACATTTATTAGTTAGCATCTTTAGTTATACCACATTCTTGGTATTGATGTACACTTCCATGCATGAAACCAAGTAAGATATTTCGATTCATTTTGTTCTATGTAGCACTAGTCTTTTTATTTAAGTGAGTAGTGTTGGGATATATTATTGTACACGGTGAAGGACTTTAACTCAGGAGAATGACCGTTAGTAGGGGTACTCCCCTTTGTCTCTTGTCGCATTCTAGAACAGTATAATTTGAAATTTTATACATTCCAATCAACCCTTGGCTTACTTCTGCTGAAGTGAATTGGGTTTTCAGTTTGTGCTGAGTACTGATTTCCGACTATTTTGGTGGTATGGTAATATGCAGAAACTTGGAGACATTACGGAAATGACCTTTGGTGGTCGCTATGTGATTTTGATGATGTCACTTTTTTCAATCTACACGGGGTTGATCTACAACGAGTTCTTCTCGGTGCCATTCGAGTTATTTGGTCGTTCTGCCTATGCATGCCGTGATCTTTCCTGCAGGTATTTTGGGTAAACTGTGATAATGTTCCTTCTCTGTAAAAAATTGAGGATGTTTTTGTCTTCCTATATATTGTTTACTGTTTACACAATGAAGTGTATTCTTGCAGGGATGCTACTACTGTGGGCTTGATTAAAGTGGGTGACACATATCCATTTGGTGTTGATCCTGTCTGGCATGGTACCCGCAGTGAGTTACCATTCCTCAACTCGTTGAAGATGAAATTGTCAATACTTCTTGGAGTAGCGCAGATGAATCTTGGAATCATACTGAGCTATTTTAACGCCCAATTCTTCCGCAATAGGCTGAACACATGGTGAGTTTGTCTTCTTTTTTAGATCTTATTGGTAATTGCTAAGGTGCGTTTATCTTTTCACCAAAGATGATTTTGTCCATTGTTGACCCATCTTAAAATTAGCAATAGCAAACACTTTAATCTTTTGCATGTATTGCCAATGTGATATTGATAATTGAAAGCTTTTCCACCTTGAAAATTGAATGAAGTGTAATGTGTATGTGAAGTTGATTGTATGCAACTCCCCATGGATTTTTAGTTGCTGATTAGTTGTTTTCTTTTGTTCAGGTTTCAGTTTATTCCTCAGATGATATTCTTAAATTCCTTGTTTGGCTACCTTTCGGTTCTCATCATCATAAAATGGTGCACTGGCTCACAAGCTGACTTGTACCATGTTATGATTTATATGTTCCTAAGTCCCACTGATGAACTTGGTGAAAACCAGCTTTTTAGTGGCCAGAAAACAGTACAGGTGATCCACTCATATAGTTTGGGTTTCTTATCAAAGTTTCCTTTTCTCCGACCTGAAAGTAGCTCCATGGGTGAATGTTCATGTTCCGAATTCCTAATGTTGTTTGTTAACAGCTTGTACTGCTACTTCTGGCCCTTGTTGCTGTTCCATGGATGCTCTTCCCTAAGCCTCTTCTTTTGAAGAAACAGCATGAAAATGTATGCTTTCTTTTGTCCTCCTCCAGTTTCTTATATGTCGTTTGGAGTGAAGTGTGTAGCTTTGTTATAACAAAACAGGGAGTGATCTGGAGTTGAATTTTTTTTTTCTTGTTTGGGTATCGATAGTGGAGTGTGGTCATTCTCTCTTTTTTGTTTCAAGAGTTTTTAATGTTGTGGAGCATGTAATACATGTTCAAAGAGTTTAATCTTAGTACTCTGGCAGTGTACAATTTTTTTCTTTTTTTTTACACTAGCTGGTCTAGTTATCAATAATCTGAACCCTCTAGTGAAACTGGCGGGGTATTAAAATTAAGTTCTTTTATTAAATAGACACAATATGTACTTTTAGATAATATATTATATGAACATTATGATTTCCGAACTGAATCCTACTCTTCACTTCCCTCCCTTTTCTCCTGGGGAAGGGGTGCGCTGAAATAGTTTGTAGGTCCTATTTGAAACTTTAGCGTTAAACTAGCAGTTTACCATAAAACCTTTCACTTCCTCTCAAACACCCATAGGTAACAGTTGTTATTATAGTTTTATAGATCTACTTTGCCTTGTCTGAACTTCTTGATGAATATTTAGTCAGTCTTTTGTTTGACCAAAGCTTAATTGTTGTGCTTATACAGACACACCAGGGTCAGTCTTACATGCCTCTTGAGGACAGTGAATATTCTTTACAAGTGGATGCGAGTCATGGTTCCCATGGTCACGAGGAATTTGAGTTCAGTGAAGTTTTTGTTCATCAACTTATACATACAATAGAGTTTGTCCTTGGAGCCGTATCGAATACAGCTTCTTATCTTCGTTTGTGGGCCTTGAGGTATGTTCCTTCTCATATGTTTAACATCATTACATTTTAGGCATGGTACTAAAATGTTCTGTTCGACTTTTTTTCAGTTTGGCCCACTCAGAATTGTCCAGTGTATTCTACGAGAAGGTTCTTCTTCTCTCGTGGGGGTAAGTGATATATTCTGCTCCTTGTCCTATGTTTATTAACTGGGAGAGGGGCCTTGTTCTTCTGCCATCTTATATCAGCTATTGGCCCATGGCACATTAGTTGGGCCTTAGTTGATTTTATTTTTCGACTTGCAACAAAAGATTTAAGTGAATATGCTTACGGTATTTTCAAATTTATGGTAAGAAAACCTTAGAATTGCTTTCTAGTTAAGTTACAAAGAAAGTCTACATTTGTGAGTATTTTGGCTTCAATCGCTACAGATATAGTAAAGGTTGACTGTTTACTAATAAAGGGTTGCTTGACTGTTTACTAATACAAGTAGAGCGTTTGCTTTTTTATAAGCTGCTATGAGCCTATGACAGTGACTCCAACTCAAGGGACCTCTACTTAGTCTTCACTAAAACTAATCCAAACCATTTTACTTGTTTACAGGTACAATAATGTGCTCATATTTGCTGTTGGTCTTATAGTTTTCATTTTCGCCACTGTGGGTGTACTATTGGTGATGGAAACGCTAAGCGCCTTCCTCCATGCATTGCGTCTTCATTGGGTGGAGTTCCAAAATAAGATCTACGAAGGAGATGGTTACAAGTTCCACCCTTTCTCGTTTGCTTTAATAAGTGACGAGGATGAATAGTGGAAGTGCAGCTATCGAAAATGAAGTTCAGTGTATTTTCTTTCGGTCCCTTTTATTGTGTAACGTGATCAGCTAATTGAATTGAGAATTTGCAAGGCCCACTAATGCGGTTTTGGGTGGCTGCTGCGTCGGGTTACTGTGCCGCTCGTGCCAAAAATTTGCCGGCGTTTTGTAAAGCAACAATTGCTATTAAGATTTATTTCATTTAAAAAACCAATTGTCGAAAAGTGCTTGGTAGGGGGCCTATTAATAGGTTCATGTTTCAATTTTATGCCAACATGTTATTAGACTAGAAATAGACCCAGCTGTATATTTGACATTCTGAATAATAGAAATAGTTTAGAAATAATTTGAAATGCTGAAGCTATTCTAAAGGTATTACGGGCTTTCTGAAAGACATTCAACGCCCAGCAAGAAAAAGTAAAAACATACTTAGAAATTTGAAGACGTGACAGCTTCATATGTTCGTAAAAAATTTTGTCATTTAGGAGGTGGATCTGTCCTGTTTAATTTAATTTAGGGAAAAAAATATTCATTTTGATCTATTAAAAATACTTTAAATAATTGTGGGAATGATTTAGAAAACCCGGTTGTTTTTGTTTCTTATGTTTCAACTGATTAAGTGTCAGATTTGCATAAAATTTCAGGACAATTCGTTCCAAGCGTTTAACTTAGTAGCGATGAATTATAAAAATATTTGTTTGGACAGTTCTATGTATCGTCGAGATAAATGTGGATCCTCACATTTTATGAATTATAAAAATATTTGCTTGCTTGCAACCTGAAACCAACATAATTATAAACGGTAATATACATTCTCTTTCACAGCCTGCTATTTAGATTGCATAGCTTCCGAATGCAAATAGGAATAGTAGAAAAAGTAACACTTGAATGCAGTCAGACCGTGCAATTTGCAACCATTGTTGACACATGCACGAAATGTTCCAGCAATCATCAGCTGTGCTTGAGCAGTTACGACCTGTGACCGCACAGACAGCTCCTCGTTACCAGTTTCATGAGCTATATATGTTTGAAACTCTAAACGAACTCTACAGAATAACGGTAAGTGCGAGACATAAATATGGCTGTCAATCTGTCTTCACAACCAAACCATTCCCAGAGGCATGTACTATCAACAAGGCGAAATTTCTGAAATGTTTCATCCATGCACAAAGACGCACAGGCAGATTCAACAAGAGTTAATTGCTCTACAGCAAATATTTACAATTTTTTTAATTTTTTTGACCAGAACTTTCTGATTAAATCATCCCTCGAAAAGGGATAAAATTAACATCTAATAAACCAAAACTTTCTGGTTACAGTCATCCCCGAAAAAAGGAAAAAAGAACTTAGAGAACCAGCTATAACGGCCCACTGCCAGGTTATTTGAAAGAGGACAGGCCAAAACTATACACTACCTTTACCATGCCTCAGCTCTATGTTGCCATTTACCTGAAAAAGAAAATAATAACTTGCGTGTCATGAGAAAACAATTGTTACCTACGGGAAATGTTAAGTGAAAAGTTCATAATGGAATACTAATTTAAGGAATATTTAACATTATATTAATTGTGTTTTACTGTTTCATCAATCAATTAAATTTGATGAAGTGTACTGCACACACATACTAAATTAATAAGTTTATACTCATCTGTTATATGCAAGAATCATCTTCCCAATAAAATTTAATGGATCTGGGTAAAAAGAAGTGGCATGCAGGGCAAACGTACATATGGTTATACAAGTATATCTACTTTAGGGATGTAGGTACAGAACATTATTTGCAAGTGGCTCTTCTCCCCAACTTAGAGAAATCTTGAGTCTACCCCCGTTAGCATGTTATGAAGGTAACATTTACCCCTTTTAACATAATGTCAACTACACCCTTGGCAGAACTTGTAAACACACACGTTTAACTCTTGATTGCAGCGAAGAACTTGGATGACAGTTAAACAAAATACTTGTAAGGATAATCAAAAACTTGACTGACCTTTTGTAGAGGCCTATTACATCTTCGCTCAATCTCGTCGACTCCAAGAAAGGGTCACCACATTCATTTACCTCCACACTTTCCATTTCAAATGCTTGTTGGCCACAGAACTCATTCCATTCAAACCACATTTTAGCAATCGACTCCTTTCTGAAACAAGTTGAGTGGTCTTCCTCTTCAGGCGTTTTGGCCGCAACCAATCTATATGTATACACTTTTTTCTCCTGGCCAGGCCTAAAAGCCCGACCTATAGCTTGACGGGTAACAGAAGGATTCAAATGGACATCTAGGATAATTATTCGGGAGGCCCCAACCAATGAAATCCCTTCCCCACATGCTTTTATTGACCCAAAAAAGACTCTAGCATCGGGAGAGTTGTTAAAACGATCCATTGACCACTCTCGGGTTTCAGAAGTAGAATCACCGGTTATGACAAAAATTTCTCTACCCAAACCCCAACCCTTGGTTTTAACAGCTAGCCTTTCCAAAAATTTGAGAGGCTGAAGATACGGACTGAAGACCAATAACTTCTCACCAGATGATTCACACAAAGCCAACATATGCAGAAAGAATTTCGCCTTCACTCCTTCGCGAACATCTAAATTTTCTAAAAGTTGGTCCATTTTTGAATCATCCAGCCCCTCCCTCTCTTTTAGTGTAATCTTCACAAGCTGTCTCAACTTTGGGTGCACATATAATGCACTCCCATCG
This sequence comes from Embelia ribes, assembly GCA_001753735.1. NCBI lineage: Eukaryota > Viridiplantae > Streptophyta > Magnoliopsida > Ericales > Primulaceae > Embelia > Embelia ribes. The sequence continues at coordinate 9,738 of MKEJ01013802.1, forward strand.
GCACTGATCTTGAATTTTCTATTATACAACTTCAGTTCTTGAACTTCTTTCTTCTGTTGAGGGCTGAGATTGAGAAATACGGTGAAGTCGACCAACCCCGGTAGTTCATCAAGGAAATCTCCTTTGTAGAAATGGAGAACCTTACTCGTCATCTCCCGCAGATCTTGAATAACAGTAACCTTCCTTTTGAAGTTCTCATCTTTCTGTAGCGTCCGCTCCACTGATTCATAAAACACATTTTCTGTTCCCTTCGCCTTCACGTACTTCCTTGCACTTGGCACTCGGCTCAGTATGCGCTTCATAATTGAACGAGAAGTATCCTTCCTTAGAAATTTAGGACGAACAAGATCAAAAATGTTAAAAACTTCTTTAACATGATTTTGATAAAGTGTCCCCGAAAGTACAACTTTTCGAGGTGTTTGCACTTTCTTGAGGGAATTGAGGACATCTGTATCCTCATTTCGAGGAGTGTGACCTTCATCCAAGACGAGAATTGATGGGTAAGTGAGCAAAATCTCTTGACAATGAGAGGCAGCCTTACTATTTTCATTATCGCAAACTATTGAGGAGAATTGTTTATAGCCCAGAAAAAGTATGCTTCTTTGACTAGCCCACTGTTGTAAAACTTCCAATTGCTGTGTTCGGTTCTCTGCTTTAACCGAGTAAAAGTCTAAGAGAGGGATATCTTCAACTTGCCACCTCTGAAATTCTTTTTTCCAGGTAGATAGAATGCCTCTTGGTAGCACCACCAGCGGCCTAGCATGAGGATACTTTGCCAAAAAACTCTGCATAAAACTGATTATCATGAACGTTTTCCCTGAGCCTGGGGCATGGGCCAGGATACAACCACCTGGATCCTCGGCAACTAAGTTACTGAGCAGAAAGTTGAAACCCTCGATTTGATGAGGTTTCATTTGCTTCCAGTGCCTGGGATGGGCAGAGATTTCGGCAACTGTGAACTCTTGTCCAGACAATTTAACCCCATCATAAGATATATCAGTACCCTCCTTGTCCTTCGTAGATTTCGAATCATAAAGATATGATCTGGCATTTCTTGTGCTCTGAAACAAAAATGAAACGTGCCGTTGCTAATAAAAAGAGCAGCAAAAATTACTAAAATGTTCATGTTATTTGTACAACATAATATAGTATTCTTCACTTGCTCCCACTGAAAATTAACAAGTTCGTTCAGCCTGAAACAGAACAAAAATCTTACGCCTGCTCCCAAACTAAGATGAGCAAAGTCTTGTATCAAATCCCAACTTTGACAACAGAGAAGCAAGGAAAGTAAGGAGGTCATAATATCAATAAAGCATATGTACCTTCGCATACTGGTACTCGATTATCTCTTCAATTCCTCTCTGGATAACTCCACAAACTCGGCACACATAACCAATATCGTCCTTCAGCACAAAACTGTGGTCACACATATCTTGTAGCCCTTTTGAACGGTCATCCGGAAGATCTTCAGCAGTATCCTAACAGATTAACAAATTCAAAACAGAAAAAAGAAAAATGCCTTCATTGCAGACTGTAGGTGAAGGTAAAGATAAAAAAAAAAAAAAAACAAGTAGGTGAAGGTATTGAATATGCTAATTGTTGACCACTACAAGTTCATAACAAACAACAAACACAGTTGTGGCTAGGAGTCAGAGTAGATTTGACAGTTAAATGTTTTTAAGCAATATGCGGTGGATTTGAACTTGTTAAATATTTTGGAGGTACCAACTAAGTTGATAATAAGATGTAGTTATGGATGACTAGAATAAGAGATTCAAGAAGAATTTATTAGAAATATATACAGATTAGAAAGGATAAGATCATCATTTGGTTGAGAAGATATATCTGGATATTTCAGTAATACCAACACCGCGATCCTTGAGAAACCTATGGTCCTATACCTATTTAGTAATTCGCAAATAGCATTTCCAAGTTACATGGAAACCAATTAATGTCGTGTACAGATAGAAAGCATTTTAAGTTATTTTTTAACAAAAAAAAAGAAAAAACTAACACTCTGAGCCTCAAACCCTACAACAATGACCTGGGAGCAATGCACCAATATGCTGACCATTTAGCTGCACATGATACCTACTCTGACCAAAAGTCTGTTCAAATTTGAATATCAGTTGGTCTTATTCAGCAGATTTTAGTTCACCTGAAGTTTTATGAGCATAGACTAATTAGAACAGATACGCCTTCCTCTCAATTAATTATGCAGTAAATTTTGATTACTGACTTTTTTTCACGTAAAATTCTTTAAGTTGAGTGAGGTCATAGTTATTTTAAGAAAAGATAGCTCTCATTTTAGCATTTGGATAGTCCTCAATTTGCGGCTTAACTAACTGTAAATAAAAAGACTTGATACGGAAAGAAGCATTCAGAACTAAGAAATATCAGACAGTTCCAGAAGTTTCTAGGACATTCATACACATTTCATACATATTCATTCAAGATTCATTGTAACATTCAAGTTATTTTGATTTCATTTTGTATTGTTATTTGAGTTAATTTCTTGGAATCAAGCCAAGGGAATGCTCATTCCCTTTCAATTTCTCATCCATAATCTAAATTGTGAGCTAATTCCTTACTGTTTTTAATTTCCAAATTTAGTCTCTAAATTTAGTTGTTGATATAATTTTTGTTTACTTGTAAAAATCATAGTCGAATGTATGTTGAACTTATTCTCGTTGAATTCATGTTATATAAAGACATTATAAGTTAATTCCTTTAATTTTTGCAGCTTTCTAAAATTTAGAGACATGAAACAGACTATACCTTTGAGCATTCTAACGCAAAGTTCATCTCCTTCCAAATATCATCCAGACCATCAATATCAGCATCTGCTTGGTTATTGCCTTCCTCAGATGCCTCCTCGTCCTCCACGCCAACATATTGACCTTTATCTTTCTCTCTTTCATTATCATCCCCAAGACCTGATTCCCCTTTATCTTTATCTCTTTCATTTTCATCAGCAAGACTCGCTTCCTCAACTTTGACACTTTGCTTCTGAGTCTGCCTACTCCTTGGTGTCTGCTGACCCTTTGGTGTCCTCTGGATTTTGGGGCCATAATTCCTTTCCTGTATATTTCAGAAACATAAAGCAATTGCTAAATATAAATTCATTTTGTCTTGGCTTTTCCATTCAGTAAATGACATAAAACAAATAGATGTGACTACAATTTAAAGAAAAAGTTCACATATATCTCATTATTAACAATAGCATGTTATCCCTTTATTATTGTGATTGAAAAATTACAGCTTATCATTTTAAAATCAGAGCCCAACACATCCAGTCAGTTTTTTGTATAAAATTAAAACTTGAAGTACCATTCACCAAAGAAAAGTAATAAACCATACTGACCTCGTATGAAAACGTGAAAGGGGAAAAAGAAAAGAACCGGCAAAGAAAATCAAACTTATTAATTTGGTTGAGTTATTGGAACCACAACAAAACTCAGTGTTAGCGATGTTTGACATTGTTAAAATAGTGTTAGGGAAAAATGTATTATTTGAAGAGTTAATGAAAACTCCACATCTCTTGAAAAAGTAATAAAGAAAGCATCCGTCTGAAAAGATACAGTTTTAAGTCTATTTTTTAATAGGTAAACTGTTGATCTCCCTTAGAATCTTTTAGTTGCTGCATATTACCAGAAAACGTTATAATAACTGCATACTGGAAAGTGGAAACACAAAGTGATTTGATCAGTAACCTAAATGTTAACAATGATTGACCCATCAAATGGACGGGTAAGAGAACAAATACTTTGATAAATAGGTTCGTGATCTTTTTTCCTTTTTCAGTATATCTTCTTTTATCAATGAAGCAGACGCATGGCTAGAGCTCTACTTTTAAGTTGTCAGGTAAAAGCTTACGGATTGTAGAGGGTTACCGCCTTTTGGCGCCTTTGAAAATACGACACATTGGACCATCTATCCAACACGTGTTGGAAGTGCCCAACCCGTGTCGAACATGAGCAGACATCACTTTTGAAATGTCCTGCTTTCTGTTATCCCTTAATAGTTACAACATGAAATTTTATTTTCATGATACTAAGCACATAAATGTCAACGTGAAAAGATAAATTACCAAAAAATCCTTCATTAGATATTCCCCAGCTGGCTTATTCAAAACAACTTCTTGATACGAGGCAGACAGTTTCGCAGCTCCTGCATTTTCTTCATCAGACTCGATGACAACCATTGCCAGTTTATCAGCTGAAGCATCATTTTCCGCATTATCAACATCCCCATTATCATCATCATCATCATCTAAGTTGATTACCTCATGAGGACCAGAAGGAGTCCCTGGCTGGTTAACCTTTTTTGCCCCCATTGCCATATTCTGTTCCATTTCGAGAATAGAAGGATGTTGTACGAAATAACCATTCAGAACCAGTCTCCTCCGTTCAATAAGTTCCTTTATTTCCTTTGTCACACTACCAAATTTCTCCGAATCGAGCTTATCCAACAAGTTGGGTACGGCAAATGGGTCTGAGTAGTCGACAATTTCTGAACCATTTCTTGTCCGCTTCTCTACAGGGACATCACTCTTATTTAATGAAGCATCTACATTGGCTTGAAAGTTTGTTTCGCCAGGTGACCTTGTTCTCTTGCGTCCATTCTCATGCATATCTATTTGAAAATCAAAGGTTCAGTGCATAACATTGAAAAATTAAAGCCCTTACTAAAAATTAGGGGGAAAACATAAAAGAAGAAACAAGTAAAGGAAAATCCGATATTGACAGAGAATTTGTAAATGATGTAGAAGAATGGTGTGGATTAGTCGGAGCTTGTCACTACGAAAAAGAAATATATCTATGATTTAGAAAATTTGACACCCATTAACAAAACAACAATGATATACGTACCAACAATTATGTACAGAAAATACAAACTCTTATGTAGCAACATCTTGTGTATTGATATTTTCCTAAAGAGTAATGATATGCATACAAACTCAGTGGGTACACCAAGCACGCCCCCGTTGTGACTAGTAGGTGACAGGTTCGTCCTTTTGGAAATAGCCTCTTCGGAAACAGGGGTAAGGCTACGTACATCAGACCCTTCCAAACCTCGAGCTTTGTACACTAAACCATCCATATATACAATCGGTTACATGGCCCTAATTTTTACAACATACTCTCTCCATCAACATGCACTTCCTGTCTAAAAAAATAGGGTGTCATGGCCAATTGTGGGCGCATAAATTGTGTAGATTTTTTTAGTACACATTGAGTTTGTATGCATATCATTAATCTTTCCTAAAATAGGATCACTGCACAAAGATGCTATCACATATGAGTTGGTATAATTTTGGTACATAACTGTAGGCACATTAATTAGTTTCCTTAACAATATTTTCTTAAGCTAATACTAAAAAAACATACATTTGCAAAGATGGAAGGTGTGAACGAATAAATTATGAGGGAGATCCGAGAATAAAGATTGCACCATACCATGAGGACTAGTAGCAGGAAACTTCATTGCAAGCGGATTGGCATTATCATTTGGCCACACTCCTGACGGTGATTCCATGACCACTACATTGAAAACAGGTACATGTTAAATAAAAATGGATCAAATTATTGCGTCCAATTCATAGCAACATTCTCCACTCATGCATGCAATTCCAATATATAAACAGAAATTTAGATAGCTAAAAAGTCAAACCCACCTATTAATGGCTCTCTATCCTAAATTTTAGAGATTAAACCCTAGAAAAGCCTCCATAAGTGTATCCAAACACTATTCCTTTAACATATGGTTCATGCACGAATTCTATTTTTAAGTTTACTCCGTCCAGATAGTCTGATGTGGGCATTTTCCATGTCTCAGCCTCTATTTTAGAGCTTGAGTATAGAAATTAAAATATAGGGTTGGAAAATAGTTACAATTGTAGGAATGCCCTAATTACCAGAGTTTAGAATCTTAGTGAAAAACATAAACGCATAAATATGTCGAAAGAAGAGTCATTTTACAGCACAAAATATGTTTCGCATACCCTAGAATAAAAAAATTGCTACCACCAAAAGCCCTAACAAAAGAGAGCATAGAAACTCTAATTCAGATAAGACAAAGGTCGACACAAGGGTAAACAAACAACTTACATTGGTTCGAAAGGATCCTGCTACTCAGAACAGAGCAATGGCAGTAAGATTTGGATATACAGAGAGAAAGTGATATAAATTTGCTCACTCAAGGATCTAGCAGCTATTTATCACTATAGTTTAGAATCTTGTAATTAAAAGACTTGAAACAAATATCATCCTAAAAGAAATGTTAATCATGAATGAAATTATTATGTTCAATTTACAACTTAATTCTCAGACTCACGCATGCAATCCCAATTTGTAACAGAGAAATATAGCCAGCTCAAAATTCAAACTCGACCGTTAACATCATAGAATAGAGCACTCCCACCCGCTTCTTCATTTCCGACCCCCAAATTTTAATACATATACCTCGAACTATATAAAAGAAGCAATAATATAGAGAATCCCCACCCCCCAACCAAAAAAAAAACTAAACTAAAAATAGAAGTAGGTTTGAACAACAGTCCCCAGTTCAAGGGGAGCACTGTAACACCACTTAAATATAGGAGATTGAATAGTTTTAGATACGTTGGTATTAGAGTTTTCTTAAATTTAATCCCCAAAATTAGGACAGAGGCCAATTTATGATCTCTGATGGGACCCTAACTAGTATACTTTGGAATCTTATAATTAAAAAAAAAAATTCACATTGCTCCACAGGTATCAACAGCTGCTCGATTAAATCTAATTAGCTCAATTTACAGCACAAAATATGCATCTCAACCCCTAGAATCAGAACATCACAACCAATTTCAGATTCAGATAATAGAAAGGTCAACAACGGGATTAAAAAAAAACAATTCAAATTACTTCCAAAGGCATCAACACAACAGCTGCTAAATTAAAATTAATTAGCTCAATTTA
>MKEJ01013804.1:0-14566 GCA_001753735.1 Embelia ribes
TATTTTTGTGACTAAAAATCTGTCTCACCCTTACATAAGAATGAGGAAGCCATCTTCCTATTAAGGGAGCATGATGAAGCTTTTTACATTGATGGACAGACGAGTTCCATGATTACGAAATTGGTCTATCTGTTCACATAATTACATATATGATATACCTAATATAATTCGTCATATAATATGGTGAATTGTATAAATTATTTTAACTAATTCGCTAAAAGAATGTTGAATTGTTTATTTAATTATTTAAACAATTCACCACTTAGTATGACGGATTGCAGCTATATTTCCACTCACTTAATACGTCAAATGCAATGGCTAATTCTTGCTTTTATTTCAATACAATTTGCCTTATGAGCTTTGACCAAATATTTTATAGTAGGCAATTCGCCATTCAAAGTAGTGAATAGTTAATTAACTAATATTTCGCCATATAAAGTAACGAATTGTCTAGCATCAAATTCACCATCCTATTTGATGAATTATTTAAATTTTTTTTTGAATAATTCGCCATATCATATGACGAATTATATTAAGTATGCCATATATATAATTATGGGAACAGATAGACCAATTTTGTAATTATGGGACTCACATATCTTATCAATGTATAAAGCTCGAGCCTTATTTTATGTCACATCAAGTGTCTTATATTCGTGATATAATAATTCATATACATATAATAATAAAGAAATTAGATATTATATGATATAATAAAGATAAATTAATAATTAAAATAAAAAAGAGAAGATAATTGGAATGGAGAAGAAAAATTGTAGGTATTTTTATTTAAGAATATGGTAATGTGGTAATGATGTGGCATATAAAAAAATTGTTCAGAAATACTAAAATGAGATGCTGGGATGTAGATGTATTTAATAGTTAATAATATTCCTTTCATTCCTTTTTAAATATCACTTTTGGATTTTTTTTTTTTCGTTTTCTATTTGGAATTTTAAAAGAAGAAGACCAAGAAATTATTGATTGTTATTTCCCAATTTTGCCTATTTATCTGTCCACATATATCAAAACTTTTAATATGGGATAGATTAATAAAATAAAATTACTCTCTTTTATGATTTAGCCAATTTTGAAAACCCTTTAATTTTTGTGTATTAATCTTAAATGACTACTGAAAAAGAACCAGTTTCAACCAGTGTCTATTCTTAATTAAAATAAATGAAGCTCTTCTTTCTGTTTCCAATTTCATGAAATTACTTGTTCAACTTCGTTTTGCTTTTATACTTTCTCAAGTATACATTTAACTAATTTATCGAATGTAACCATTTCAATGAAGGGATATCTTCAAAATTATCAATGTTTCTATCCGATTTTGATTAATTTCTAATTGTTTTTCTTCATAGTTATTAATTTAATTTAAATTTTTTTTTTTTTTAAACCGCCGTTAACGACGTTTATTTATACCCGCCAGTGGGCACGACGGGATTGATAAACACGCCACTCCTACTCGCGTTTTTAAAAAAGAGGCTAGATTTGATAATTACCTTTGTAACAGGTTAAATTTAGTAAATTTTTTAAAAAATAAATTTATTTTGGTAATTTAGTCATGTATTTAGCAGGAACACGTTATCCTTTGAAAAGGTCCGCCCAACATTTCCACGCTTCTCTCTCTCTCATTTTCTCTCCATCTCAACAACGTACCGCCATCTCTCTTTATATCCGACGATGTGTTGTGATTGGAGATGGAGATATCAAAAGAGTAATATTAATATTTTTCTATAAATTATTATTATTTTATAATTGATGATTGATTGGGAACTGTTGTGGGGTTAATTTTTGGCTCGTTCTTGTAAAAGATAGGGGCTGAAACGAAAAGAATATTCCCCAAGATTGAGTAGCAGCGGCGGCGGCCGATGGGAGTTCCGGCGTTCTACAGGTGGCTGGCGGATCGGTACCCTCAGGCTATTGCTGAGGTGGTGGAGGAGCCGCCCCCGAGGGAGGGGGTGCCTGTCGATGTGTCACGCCCGAACCCTAACGGCATGGAGTTTGATAACTTGTACTTGGATATGAACGGCATTATTCACCCTTGTTTCCATCCTGAAGGCAAGGTTAGGCCTCTCTCTCTCTCTATATATATTTTCATATCTTGATACAATGTGTATGGTAGAAGGAAAATAGAGGGTTTTCTTTTTGGTTTTAATAAAATGGCATTTTGAACACTGGACTAGAAATGTTGACAGGCTTCATTTTTTATGGCCCCAGCAAAGAAATAAAATAGATTGGTCTAAACCATATTGAATATGTTATAAATATCTTGATTACAGAAGAGCAAGTGCCTTGAAATTTTGTTTACTATAAATTATATTTCTGAATAATAAATACTACATGTGGTTATATGGTATATTAGTTTTCTTGGTAATTTTAGAAAGGTTCCATTATGACTATTTATGTAATAAATAATAATATAAACAGCATACATATAAAGTACTTAGTAGCATTCTTGCATATTTTGGATTACCATATATATGCTTGTGATTTAAAAACAAATTACAAACATACTTTTACGACTTATCAGTATTATATCTATTAAGCAAAAAGTTCACTATTATAATTTTTAGTTCTTAGTTTATATATTTATGAAACTATTAATTACATAAGTTGTGTTATGTTTATATATATACCTCCTCCTAATTATGTTCTTATAGTATTGTAGCAAGTTAACACATATTTACCTTACACCGTGGTCGATTTGTCAAACTATATCTCCATTAAAAAAAAAAAAAAAGCCTAAGCTATGAGTTCGATGTACATGAAGCATAGATTTTACTCTTGTTGTATTTGGTCCCCCAGACACACGTGTTTGGTTCCGCCTATGCATCTAGGGCAATCTCAAGTCTCAATGTAGGGATTGTTGGCTAAGGATTATGGTTGGGTATCTGAGAATTTGGGTGTTCTGTCTGTTGGTATACTTTTTTGGTATACTGAGTGTAGCTTTTGTTCTGCTTTATGTTTTCCTTAGTAACTGTATTGGTTTTTCTTTTGCAATACGTACTATGGAGGAAACTCAATGGGAATTGTGTTCTGGGGTAAAAGATTAGCTATTGAAGTTTTGTCCAACTGGAAAAGAACATACTTGTCCTACCATTTCCTCTTCATCTCTATTTATGTGTTATCATTTTGAAAGTCCGTTAGCGTAATAGTGATGTCACTCTTTTGCATTTGCAGACTGCACCTGCCACTTATGATGACATATTTAAGTTAATGTTTGAATACATTGACCATCTGTTCTCATTGGTTCGCCCAAGAAAGCTTCTCTATATGGCAATAGGTAAAATTTAACTTATGAAAGGATCATTTTTCTTCGGTTGAGTTTTTGTAGAAGAACTCATATCAATGAGCTTTTTAATGGGTAGATGGGGTTGCCCCAAGAGCTAAAATGAATCAACAACGCTCACGGCGGTTCAGAGCAGCAAAAGATGCCGCTTCAGCTGTACGTTCCTCTTGTAATACGCCATTTCTCGTTATAGAGAAAGATATTCAACATATATTTTGATTTTGTTTTCCTAATTTTAGGAAGCCGAGTTGAGACTGAGACAGGAGTTTGAAGCGGAGGGAAGAAATCTGACTCTTAAACAGAGGACTGAAACATCTGACTCAAATGTCATAACTCCTGGCACTCAATTTATGTCGGTCCTCTCTGTTGCACTCCAATATTATATACAGTCTAGATTGAATCACAATCCTGGTTGGCAGAATACTAAGGTTTGGTAGTGTGTTCTTACTGCTTCATGTTCAATGGTTCCTTTTAGATCAAATTATTGCTTCTCGCAGTAATCCCTTCTCGTGGTTTGGCAAGAATGTCTCTCAGGATACTTTCTGTGTGTTAAACTTATTTATAAGATTGCATTGGTTGATTCTTTTGAAGGTTATTCTTTCTGATTCAAATGTTCCTGGCGAGGGTGAACATAAAATCATGTCCTACATTCGGCTACAACGCAATATTCCTGGTTTTGATCCAAATACTAGACATTGTCTGTATGGCTTGGTGAGTCTATGATAATCTGATCAACTCGACTTTTTTCTTCGCAATATACATTTGCCATTCACTCGTTTGCAAAATCTATTGAGTGCAATATCGATGACATATCTTGAATGACCAGGATGCGGACCTGATTATGCTATCGCTGGCAACGCATGAGGTTCACTTTTCAATATTAAGGGAGGTTAGTAGTAGCTACTTTGTTTCGAACTCGTAAACTTGTTTCTAACTTATTAGTTAACAATATGCAGCTTCTCTTTCTGCCAATTGTCTAGGTGATCACACTGCCTGGGCAGGAAGAGAAATGTTTCCTTTGTGGTGAAGCTGGACATCTAGCTGCTGAATGTCGTGGAAAGTCTGACGGCCAAGGCGTTGCAAATGGGAAGTTGGTTGACTATACGCCAATTTATAAGAAGAGATATCAAGTACCGATGTTTTCATTTCTCCTGTTGCTTCACTTGTTGGATATCTTCTCTATTTGTTCATTTAGTTTTGCTATTTATGAGCTTATAATTTATTGACAGTTCCTTAACATTTGGGTATTGCGAGAATATTTGCAATACGATTTGGCAATTCCCAACCCTCCTTTTGAGATTAACTTTGAGTGTGTGGTGGACGATTTCGTGTTCCTATGTTTTTTTGTTGGAAATGATTTTCTTCCACATATGCCGACCTTGGAAATTCGCGAGGTATGTAGCTAATGCACATTTGTAGCTCTTCACTTATGATTTTAATTTACCTGAACGGTACTACTTTTTCCTCGTCGGTATTGGAAAAACATGATTTTCCAGTAAGAAAAAGTTCAATTTTGTATTAAAGGACTACTGTGAATTCTTCTCTTAATCTGTATCACGGAATAAAAGTATCCTTTTCCCCCACTCAGGGTGCTATCAATTTACTGATGCATGCTTATAGAAATGAGTTCACAGCCATGGGTGGTTATCTTACTGATGCTGGTGAGGTAAAGCTTTTTTCTAATTATTTCTCCTGTTGTATGTGGTGATTCTTTTCCTTTTATTCTTTTAACGGGACACAAAATTGTATCAGTCACAAGGTTCGTAACTGTTAAGCTACTCACATCAGAAGAATTTTGAACTATCAATGAGTCCTAAAAACTTAGAAAGAACATGCTGTTTGATCCTTCCTATATAACCTATTCCTTTTTTTTCTCTGGGGTAAGATCAAGATATCCTATTCCGTACTTGAGTACTTCTCACCCACGTTGGAGGTTGTCTCCTCTTAAGTAACTTCAGTGTCTTCCTTTATAAGTTCATTGGTTGGACTTCTTCTAAATTCATATTTACTGATGGGTTTTTGTTGTTTGATTCGCAAAAGAAGTTCGTCCGTCCCTCCCTCGACACATTAGCTTTTTGTCCTTCTACTAGGCCTATCGATTATTCACATTGAAACTGTAATTACCCATCTATAGCTTCTTGCTTACTTGCCTACTTGTTATTGGAAATAAATTTTTTCTTGTCTGCTTGGTGCTCTGGTTTTGTGATGAGCACTCTATAGTCGAACCCTTCTTGTTTCTTGAGTGATACTTGGGCTTCTTTACTGCATTTATCAACTTATGATACGTGGTGGATTTATTTTTAACTTGTGCAATTGAAAGCATATGTTGTTGAGGTAATATGTTTTCCTTTCTGGGTTTCTTTAGATATCTGAGTAATGGATTCTACAATTATAGGTTCTGCTGGACAGGGTGGAACACTTCATCCAGTCTATTGCAGTCTTTGAGGATCAAATATTTCAAAAGCGGGCCCGAATACAAAAGGTTTATCATTGTTGTGTATTTCTCCATTTCTCCTTTTCAAGAGAAAGGACATAGTTAATAGTTTACTCTTTTATGATTACTGTGAATGCTATAATGTATATATATTTGTCACTTCATTTATAGCTGGTGATGTATTGTTGTTAATCTTGTCAGGCCATAGAGAATAATGAAGAAATGAAGCTTCAAGCACAGAAAGGACTTTCTGAAGAGCCAACTGCACCAGTTGTGGACAAGGTCTTATTTCTTTTCAGGGTTTTCCTTTGATTATCAAGACATTATTACTCTGCAGTAACGGGGTTTGAACCCTGTAAGAAAGAGGAAGAGATTGTGAAGAATCAATAAATGCTTACGTTGCCGTGGCATGTATAACAGAATTGCTTGGTAAAATTTGTAAGAGCAAAGACTTCGTAGATGCCTTGTACATTTTCTCTCAATGCTACGGGAACAACTGCTTCTTTGACTTAATGTTATTGAGGGATTCCGAAGTTGAGCTTTCTGGTTACGGAAATAATTTTGCATTCTGTGTTACTTAACTTAGTTCCATACGTTGCAGAATTTAGCTAAAACTCTTTGCCTTATCTGTTCTTCTGACAAGAAGTGAATTCATTATATGCCTTTTTTGCAAATTTTTCTCGAGAAAGAGACTTTCATGAGTCAAAAATTTTATTCATGTGACTTTTGTGAATGATATAGATTGTCAAATATCTTCTGAACTTGATGTTTTGTGCAACCAGTTCATCTAGGACCAGTCTAAATTTAAACAATTTATTTGTTCACGCACACAGTGCAATCTGCACACGTGACATATATTTCATTTGTTCCCTCCTAATGCAATACTATGGATCTTTTCATTGTGGACAGGTGAAATTAGGGGAGCCTGGTTATAAAGAAAGGTATTATGCTGAGAAATTTGAAGAATCAGATCCCAAAAAGATCGATGAGATTAGGAAAGATGCAGTTAAGTATTGTCAATTTTGGCACTATATAAAAGAATGAATTGTTATTCACCTGTTTCAAGTGCTTGCCTGCTTGGTTGTCTTGAATCTGCTACATTATTATGTAATTGATCGTGGGATTCCAGTTTTCCGTGTTCCACTTCCGTACTGAGCTTATCATATTCTTTTCTGGTTACTCAAATTGTGAGGGTAATTATGAAGTTCAAGTTTACTTTTTTAAGCCTTGAATTGGTTTTTAGGTCGGGGTGCAATTACATGTCTGAAGTGGACACTGGGACACTATGACTCTGTTTTCGTCAAATACTTCTTTTTGGACAAATCATTATGCACGTCGACTTGAAATATCTCATAGACTACATAGAAGTAAAGACATGCATAAGTTTGTGCTAGGTTCATCAATCTATGCACACTGGATCTGTGTTTAGCGTATTCGACATGTTGGTAATGTACTTTAATTTCTTTGCATGTGACATGAATATTGAACTTATTCAGAAGACTATATGTAGAATCAATTGTGGAATGATCTTGTTAGTTGTTAGAAATATGAATGATGTACTTCTTCTGGGGCACAGTGTCTAGTGCAACGTCATTGCTTTAAGGTCATCCGATGGAGTCTTCCCCATATCTCAACCTGATTATATTTTTCACACCCTTCTCTCTCTCTCTTGGAGTAACTATGTCAACTGGATTATGGCTGAGGGTCTAATTTGTGTCCCACTATGATACCGAGAGCCTAAATTTGATGATAAATGAAAGGTTTGGCCTTTCAGTATGAACTGCACATATTTTCTTTTATACTAGGTTGTGGGATACATCAAATGATTAAAAATGTCGTATCTCAATATCATGGGTTAGACCGCATATATGATGCTCATTTCATTTACAAGCACCTTTCACCCAATTTGTAATCCAAAGTGCTGGAATGTCTGATGCCTAAAGAGATACGTGGTCTTGAGTCTCCCAACTCTTTCTAGGCCCCTGTAGCGAAGATGACTTAGTTTAACTACTCCGCTGATTTGTATGATAAGTTTCTGTGTCTTCATTTGGAAGCTTCCCATTTTCCCTTTCCATGTTTATCTTGTCTTCCTCTCCTCTTTCATCAAAGTTTTTTGGACAATCTTATAGAAACATGTCAAATGGTTAGTGAAACTCCCTTTGAATTATTAATGAAGCTAGGCCCGCCATGAATGCAAAATAAAGAGTTTCATGGTCATTATTTATTTGTAGTTTGTACATTATAATTGCATTGTCATATATGTGATTGTTGGCTTTCTAAACAATTATGTGATTGCCAGACCGATGTCCTAGATGATCCGAATCTGTTTTTGCAGGTTTTGAGATATGTAGAAGGTTTATGCTGGGTCTGCCGGTATTATTACCAAGGTGTCTGCTCGTGGCAATGGTGAGTTATCAGTTAATTGTCCTGGACTCAAGGTGAAGAATATATTTTTCGGAACATTCCAATTATGTTCACGGGGTAGTGGATATTGGTACAATTTATCAATGTAGAGGAACAGGCTTTGCATATATATTGTGCAATAGCATCTTATTGGAGGGGCCGGCAAGAACAGGGGATTTTAATATTTTCCTGTTCCCTTTGTTGGGTTTCAGCTATACGTATTCAAGTGAAAGTCGGGGCTGTCTAGACACGTTCTTTTAGATATTTTCTGTGTATTATAATTGTGAAACTAAGTAAATATGTCATTAGATTCTTAAATGCTAACTCTGAGGTGGTTTGAATACTGACAACAGGTGTAACTAGGTCTATATGTCATTAGATTTTTAATTTCAAATTTGAGATGGTTTGAATAGTGACAGCAGGTTTAACTTGGTCTTTTATATAATTATTTATTTAGTAATGTTACTATCTCATGTTGCCTGGCATCCTAATTTCTAACATACACGGCCCTTTTCCCTGTTTAGGTTCTATCCTTATCATTATGCTCCATTTGCTTCTGATCTAAAAGATCTAGTGGATTTGGAAATTACTTTTTTCCCCGGGGAACCTTTTAAACCCTTTGATCAACTCATGGGAACCCTACCAGCTGCAAGGTTCGTAGTGATGGTTTATTTTCTTTGCTTTTCTCATATGTAGAGTTAACAGAATGGAGACACATGAGTACTCTTCAAACATTACTCATATTTTACGCTATTGTAAGCTTATCTATTTAGTGTTACAGTTCGTGTGCTCTGCCTGAAGAGTACAGGAGATTGATGACTGATCCAGCATCTCCAATTGGAGAATTTTACCCTTCTGGTATTATTACTTGACTATAGTGGGTTGCTATTATATCTATTCAGCATTTTGCTTCATTAAACCAATTCGTTTTTTGTTAGACTTCGAGATCGACATGAATGGGAAGCGCTTTACATGGCAGGTGGGTGAATGATTTTTTCTAATTTAACTTTTAACCAATTTTATGTTAGCATCATCACATTATTGTAGATGGCTTATTTACATTGCATTGCTCTATGGGATCCAGGGCGTTGCCAAGTTGCCATTCATTGATGAGAACAAATTGCTTGCCGAAACAAAGAAGCTGGAGAACACTTTAACGGTAATGGGATACATTTTTGTGACTAGCCCTTTGGCATACAGTCCAAGTAGTTTAGAAGCTCTGTGCATTTATTTTGCAGAGTTTGGGATTCCTAAACTCTCAATGAATGGAAAAAATAAAGACATAGAACCACTTCTGTGAAGTAGTTTATTACTCAGTTTTTCTTTCATAGAAGACGATCGCAGTATTTATACACATGATGGAGACACGCTTACTTAGTGTCTTGTTTTATTTATGTTGGTTGGGCAATTGGATAATAGCTCCCTGGTTTCTGTAATGTTGGGCTTTGTTTGTTGCTTTCTCTTTTATTTTCTTAAGGTCAAGAGAAACTTGCTAATTAATGGTTTGAACATGTAGATGGATGAACATTTCCGGAACAGCATCATGTGTGATATCCTATATGTACACTCTTCTCATACTCTGGCTCCCCAAGTTATGTCATACTACCATTTCTTTGGTCAGTTAACCCCACATCAAAGATACCCATGGCCGATTGACACAAATATTAGGTCGGTTTAGTTAACTTGTTCATATTGTAAAAGTGTTCATATGCTACATAGGCTGATTTGAAACCTCAGTAAATGTTAGTTTGCTCATAATTTACTCATTATTGTTGTTTGCAGCCAAGGAATGAACGGATATCTCTGGATATATGGGAGAAATGGATGGTGGAACATGGTTTTATCTCCTGTTCGTGGCTTGCCAGATATTGGTCAGAATTATGTTCTGTAAGTTCTTTGTATCTGCAATTTGTTATATATAATTTATGTTTTCCTTTTTCAGTAGTTCTTATACAACTTTTTCTTCCAAATTTCTGTACTGTTGGCAGAAACATTACCTATCTCAATCCTCCTGCACACAAACATGTACCAGAACCTCCTCCTGGCGTACGCATGCCTGGAAAGGTGTGTGACATATTATATTTGAATTCTTTTAAATCTGCTAATTGAATCCTTTACTGTGAGTGAATCAATGAGAATTTCCAACCTGAGTTTACTCCATCTTATGAAGGCTACAAAGTTTCCTTTATTTATTTCATTTACTATACATGCAAGTTCTATTTGCCGTTCCGAACTTACTGGACATTACGAAAAACATAGTGAATGCGCAAGGACTATAATGATTTTTCCTTTCATGCCTTTACCTCTCTAGATTTTGAGCCCATTGGACATAAAGCCCTTCCCGTTATTGTGGCATGAAGATAACAGCAGACGCCAACAAAGGTAAGTGTAAAGACTATTTAGAATTGTAAATCTCAATTTTAATCATTGTAGGATCATGGTAATATTTGTAGTTCTTTGTTTTCTCTCCTTTCGTCGGGAGCATTAGGTGCACATAGGTATCTTAAAAAGTTTGCTATGCAACCCGAGAAAGAATACTGAAATGAATCCCAAAAAATATGGACCATTGAATACATTGTAGCCAAGATCTCCATTTTTTTTTAAACCATTTTCTAGACACTTTTTCAGGGTGCACAACATTTCTTCAGTTTCAGAACACCTCACAAACAAAAGAATACCTGTGCCTGACCTTTGTGTTTGTACTAGCCGATGTAGAAAGCCTTGACCTCTTTTGAATGTTCTTACTTAAAAAAGAAAAAAAAATGAAAATGCAAAAGGACAACTTGTGTTGATAGCTTGATAATATCTCCCTCCTCCATCAGTGTTATGTACATGTTAGGCAGCAGTAAACTCATTAATCCTGTGTCTTGCTTTGAGGCTACAACACACTCTCTCCGTCCACAAATAATTCCACATATTTCTATTTTGGGCGTCCAAAAATAATTGCCCACTTCTATTTTTGGTATTGTCAATCATTGCAATTTGCAAATTTGAATGCAATACCATAATTGCCTCCCATGATGGGTAAGGACAATAATGAGACGAAAGTTCTTGGGGGCAATCGTGGTAAGTTATATTAAATTCGAATATTAAAAATTGACTTTGATTTTTTCTTAAAATGTGTGCAACTGGTTAAAACCATACTATTATTTGTGAACAGAGGGAGTACATTTTGGCATAATTTGAATTCCTTGTTAATGACTTCTTTTCAGGCAACCTGTACCTAGGGCACTAAATGGTCCTCAGTTTGGAGAAGCAGCACATCGTTTGCTCAACACCACCCTTAACATCAAACCCAACTACAACAACTATTCAGGACCATGGGATCAAGCTCCATACAGGTCTGCCTTGTATAACCGCATGTCTAACAATAATAGGTCGAGACCAGTTGGACCTTCCGGGTTTGGAAGAGGGTTCAACGAAGATCGAAATGGGTACTATGGAAATCCCCATAATAATTACGTGACTAATAGGCTTAGACCTGCTGGACCCTCTGGTCACAGAAGGAACTATTCAGAGGACACTAATACCTACTCGCAAGCAACTCTTTCTTTAAAAGAGTCACCAATACCCAGACAGAATTATAGGGTACAAGATTTGTACGTCAATAAAGAGCAAAACCATGGTTTACTCTCTGCGGGGGTAAGTGCTTTGACAACTGAGAGAAATGGAAACAAATCACATGCGTTAGCATCACCTAGGGTTTCAAATAGTGGGCAACTGCCAAAAACTGGGAACCAGTTTGCTCAGGATATCGGGCCACCACCATTGCCACCTGTGAACTGGATCAATAAAAAATCAGTTGTCACTGTCTTATATGAGAAGCCAATGAAGAAAGTTGATCAGGTTAAGAGCCAGGCACCAACGGATTCTACCTGACACCACCAGATTCTACCTGATACTGGATAATGATGCCAGAGTGGTTGTACCAGTATGGTTATATTATGTTTATTCTCATGGGTTCTATCCTTTATGCTTCCTACCATATGAGGAAGTTTAAACCGATTTTGTGGTATGATGCACTTGTTACCCTTTACCAAGAATTTGCCATTCCAGCTGAACCTCTAGGCATTTGATAATCAACTGAAAAATGAGGGAACCTTTTGTTGAAGGTCAAATGCTATAACTCAAGTTTGTATGAGAGCTGGAACACGATATGTTAAATGAAGATGAGATATGGAATTGAAAACCAAGTGAAGTTGCACGTTTGTGCTGAAACACCATGCTGGCACGCCTCATCCAATAATTCTTTGTGTTGTGGAATATTGTAAAGGAATGTGTCGCATCTCTTAATGCATCATTTCTTATTCATCGGCTTGTTTAACAGATTTAGATCAGGTACAATACGTGTTTAATTTGTTTAGAAGATTTAATTAAGATAATTTTTCTTTTACTTGTATAAAAAGAGTGCATTTTTTATGAAGCAAGTGATGTATCAAGTGCTACAAAAATGAACTAGACGCTAATTTTAGTGAAGATCGTTTTCATATTTATATTTTGTAGTTTTATGCCGGTTCATTTGTTGGGTATGACCGTGTGAGATGATACAGTGAAAATTGTTTCTCGCAATGGACAAGGTCACTAAGATTCTATTTGGTTAGCATTTTAGTTTGCACAATTAACATATTTTGTAGTAGTTATTTTCAAGTTTTGAATATAAAATAAATTATAATCATCATATATTATAATTTAAAAAATATATTTTCTAGTTGAAATCAAGATAGAAAAAATTAAGAATAGAAGATAATTATTAATAATACATTAGTGAATTTTTTAAATTTTGGATATAACAATAAATTAAAGTTATTATTTATCATAATTTAAAAAATAATAATTAAATTTAAGATAGAAAAAATAAATTATAAATATAAATTGAGAATAAAAAATCAAAGTATATTTATTATAAAAAATATATGATACATTTTTACTTTTCAGTTTTAAGTTTGAAAAACTAAAAAGTTAGAAAAATAAATTTACAAAAAAAAAATTTAGCTTTAGAAAATAGAAAATTGAAAGTAAGAAGTATTGCATGGCCAATTATGTTGCCAGAAAATACAAGGGCGTGTGACATAACGTCATTTCCTTGGTATATTGGAGCTCGTAACGTGCTGATGAGGTGGGTTCTGGTAAAGCCTATAATACTTCTATTTCAGTCTGTATCAAAAAAGCAGAATATGCTATTTCAAAATCCTGAATTCATCTCTCTCACAAGCTAATACATAAATATTAACAAACCCAAAAACAAAATGTCACAAAACTAAGAGGACATAAACTCGACTATACCAATTTCGTACACAAACCTTGTGATGATGTCATCAATTATTGAAGGAAATAACCGGATAGGAAAAGCACAAAACCAAGCAACAAGCTACCATAGATGAGCAAAGCCTTTTGGCCAGAGGTGAGAGCATTACCACCTAATCCATATTGCTGGTTCTGAGCAAACCCGGCAATCTCCACACTCTTGCTCTGGAAGAAGCTCTTGGCAGCCCCACACGTGGGGCACCGCCAATCTATCGGTATCTGATCGAAAGGCAAACCCGGTGGCACTGGAAAAGATGGGTCCCCTGCAGCCTCGTTGAATAAGTACCCACATGACCTGCACTCATATATACCCATGTTTAGCACTGCAAACTTCTCCTCTAACCTCCTTTTGTCGAAAATCTTGGGGTCTGTATCAGGAGACTCCTCAATATAAGAGGTGGGTGTTTCTGGATTTCGCTCCTTTGAGATGGGTTTGTCCTCTTTTGAGACGTCAATGGAGTTTGAGGTGAATTTGAGGGTATGGTGCTTGTGAAGGGTTGATACTGAGAGGGTTTTGGTGGTGATTGGGCCTAGTTTTAGGTGGGGTTTGGGTTTTGTAGCGAGAGGAGAAGAAATATTGAAGGTGAATGTTGGTCTAGTTGTTGCAGAAGCCATTAGACTGGTATTCTCTCCCTCTGTGTGTGTGTGTGTGTGTCTGTCTGTCTAGCCCTCTCTTTCTCGTCCACTATATGTATGTATTGCTGTATCAACAAGATCCATGGAAGAGGAGCATATGCTGTTTTTGAAGGGGGACTATGGATAAGGTGGGGAAGTTAATTGAAAGGTCCAAACTCAAAGCCTTTCTTTAGGAGGTAAGTTAACAAACATAAAAAATAAAATTTTCTTAAGTAATGGAAAGGACTATTGGACATTTCTCAACTAGCACAAAACGAAAGTATTTGACATGTATCCTGTTTTGGAAATTATCCCTTGCAAATAATTTAGCACTTGTCATATTTAAATGAATAAACACAAACAAAGATTCCACTACTTTTCATATTTTGCTGTTAAATTATTAAGAGATTTATAATGATATCAAATTTAATAAGTTTGTTAGTGTGATTTCATATAATGTTATACTCATATTTTTATATATGAATTGTTATAAAATATTCATTGATGTGATATTT
>MKEJ01013811.1:0-11826 GCA_001753735.1 Embelia ribes
TCATGTTACTATATCTATTATATTGAATTACTTTTTGAAGTATTTCTAGTATGTTTAACTACAAACCTTGTTAGTATGTTTAATATAAAATATTAGAAAGTGATGACATGACACATCAAATACTTAGCTAAAAATAGCTCACAAAAATTTACGGCCCAAAATGTGTCACATGTACAAATGAGTGGCTTAAAACCATTCTTGTACATACAAGAAAAATCCTTATGAGCACCCATTAGGGATGGCCCCACGACTTGTCAAGAAAAACTCTTGACTCGAGCTCGGCACGACTCATTAGCATTCAAACTGAATTTGAGCCGAACTCAAATAACTTGTAAGCAGCTCACGAGCTACTTGATTAGTATCTAATATTACATCATTTTGAGTTCGTTATAAATTTTTTTCTTTACATTTTCATCCTTCTTTTGCAAAATTTCACAAACAACACATTTAATTCCAAAAATTTTAAATGTAATAAAATTTTAATAATTTTGGAGTGAATTTAACACGTGAAATAATTAAAATATTTATGATGACATATCAATGATAGAAATTAATAGAGGCAAGTTGAATTTTATGAGCTATTTTAGTATTTCTTTTAAGATAAATTTTATTTATTATATTAATCACGTGAAATATACATATATATATGTATTATACTACATATTATACTTATTTCAAGCAGTTTTTGAGCCTAACAAGCCAAGCTACTCGATGCTCGAGCTTAGCTTGTTAATACTATCGAACTTAAAATTAAGTTTGAGCTCGACTCATTTATTCTCGAGCAGAACTAGAACCGAAAATTTATAAAACCGAGCTCTCATTGCCAGCCATAGTATCAATATAAAAACCCTTCACTAAATCGAAGGAATTACCAAAATAGGTCAATTTTTAAAATTATTTACCAAAATGGATCACTTTTAGAACAATTTAAAAAACGAGTCACTTTTGATATTTTTTAAGGAAGAATTACCTTTTATATTCTTTTAATGACGAAAATACCCTTTTGTACAAAAACTAATATCTCTCCATGATTGTTGAAGTCCTCTTAACACTACAACAACAGAATGAGCAAGAGTTCTGAATCACAGACGATAGTGTGAAAGCTGTCATATTGGTAATTCTTAATTATATATGTTGAAGACAACACATAAGAATAAGAATGTGAGAATGAAAGTTTTTTGGTGAGACGGGCACCCATAATTTAATATGGTATTGCTATATAATTTAACTAGTGTGAAGCCCCGTTGCAAATGAGAAATTTATTCATATTTTATTTTCATTAATTAATTTTAAATTGCTTTTGTGTGCATAAATCTATTGAGTGGAGATATTAATTATATGGATAAATATTCTCCGATCACAAATTATTCATAAATATAAAATTTTGAAGGTCCCTAAATAGGGTTTTGTACATGATTCGCCCTCTTAAGGCGCTCGTTTCTTAAATATAATTACTTATAAAAAAAAATTAGTCAATATGTCAAATCTTTTTTTTTTTTTAAATTGAGAAGGAATAATTTGTTGATAGCATAAAATACATTAGTACATTAGATTTTGATTGTAACAATATCCAAACATATAAACAATCAAAGAAAGCAAATTGTGTATAAAGTTTTCTTGGTTAATAAACTAATTTAAATATACTTTAAGATGAACTGTACATCTAAATAATTCCATAGTAGTATGCAAAATTATGAAACATAAATTTAGATCTGATTTTAATTAATATCAATATATGGAGTGACTTTATAATTTGTGATTAACATAATTTTATAAGAGATTTTTATAATATGAATTGAAATGTCACTTTTTAAAATAAAAATTCGATAGGTAACATAATTTTTTTTTGTTATATATGCCGTAATAATGGAAACTTATAAATGAAAATCACATATCTTATGGGATTTTTTTTTTATTGTAGTAATTATTTATCATACATTGAGTTGAATTTATTATATTATTAATGAGTTAAAACATAAAATTATAAACTGAAATAAATGATTTTCCTACTTTCTAGTTTTGTTAAGAGGCTTTTATGTACCGGCGATCTAACAATTTTTATCATCCATATAATTATATTAATTATGATTGAAAAACACAATAACGGTAGCATCTAATAAGTATCTAATATGAAACTGAAAATAGAGAGAGAATGGTGCTGGCCATTACGACATTTTTTAATTTGAAAATTTTGATGTAAAAAAATTGATGGAATTTGAATAATTTTTCTTGAACAAATAATAAAAATACTTGTGAAGAAATAAATGCACTACCTATTGATTTGAAATTTGAATAATTTGATGTAAAAAAAATGATGAAATTTGAATAATTTTTCTTAATGAGTTGAATTGAATTTATTATGTTATTAATGATTTTTCCTAATGAATGACTACTTCGAATAATTATGATTGCAAAAAGCAATGTTAGTATCCGATTACAAGTATTTAAACATTTATTATATATATAATAAATAAGAAAAAGGAAAAACTTAATTATGATTGGAAAAAAGTAATGGTATTATCTAACAAGTATTTAAATATTTAAATATAAATAAGAAAAAGGAAAAAATATTATTTTTGAATTTTACGCTTTTATTTATGGGGTATGAAATTCAACGTACGTTTTATTTTTTATATATATATATATATATATAATTGAACATTAATATTTTACTAGAATTTTATGTTTACCTAAATAATTATATTATTGTGATTGACGTTTAGCAATTATTATATTTACTCCTTTATACATTTTTTAATTGATGATTTCCTAGGCATAATCGGATTTCTACACAAAATGAAAATGAGATGTTATATTTCAGTTGTATTTTTATTTTAAGAATATATGAGTCCGTTTGAAGGTAAAAACAAATTAGGGAGTTGAAACTGCATTTATATTTTAAGAATAAGAATATGTGATTTCATTTGAAGGTAAAAAAGAAAATTTTAAGAAGCTGATGTATAATTTTTATTAGAAAAATCTGACCTTGAGAAAACACAACGTATTACTTTATTATTTAGAATTTAGATACTTGTTCTCCTACCTTTTTTTATTTTACTTCGGTTAGTTCAAGTAATAATACTAATTTATAATGTCAAATGAATTTCGAATTTATATTTAATGAAAATTACAATTTTCTCATGATTAAGTAAATAAAAATATAAACTTCTTCATTCAATAAGTTAAACAAAACACGCTTATATTAATCTGTCATTTGAAATCATAGCAGAATTGTAATTGTAGAATTACTAAGTATAAAATAAGCTATTAATTTTAATTTTTATATATTAATATTAATTAATTCCTAAATAGAAACTGCATCTATAAAATCTCAATTCTATAAAATTTACCAAATACTAAAATTTTCCTGCACGCTCCCTTGGTAGAGAGAGAGTGGGGAGGGCTCATAAAAGCTACGATGGTGTTGAAAGAGCTTCTAAACGTTAATTTAGTATTACCCGCTGCTCTACCATGGTCTCTCTTCAGCTAGCCAATGTATTTTTGGATTCTAAATTAGATTTCTTTATGATGTTTTATGAGACAAAAAATAATTATATATCTCTCAGATCATTTTTGCTTCAGTTACAATTGAAATTGATGCTAAATCACTTTCCTTAATAAATATAGTGACTAAAAAAGCTTCATTGAGATTGTTGGCAATTCTTGGAAAAATATTACCTTTTATTTTCTTTTTTTAATGATTAATTGGAATTAATTCTTTTTCTTAGTTGATTCAAAATATTCTTTTTTACTTGGGGATCTAGATCAATTGTTGTTATCTGACTAATATTCAGCCTACTAGAATGGTTGGAAAATTAAAATTAACAAGAAAAAACAGGGCTTTATTGATTCTTTAACCGATTTTAGATTGAAAAAACAGGGCTTTATTGATTGCTCTTTTTCTTTTTGTTTTCCCATGTGGGAATCAATCTTTCTTTTTTTGTTGATAAAAAGACTGCTTCTTTTATTTATTATTATCTTTTGGGACCTATTAACATATCAATTGCCGCTAACTAGAAAGGAAGCAAAAAATATTTATAAAGAACAAATAGGAAAACATAGCAAAACCCAAATGATTCTTCAATCTATTTTAGTTGGAACATAACGTAAACAAATTCATCTTTTTCTTTTTTCCTTCTCCATTCAATTTGTTAGACCATATATTTAGTAAGATTAGATTTAGTCTCTAGAAGTTTGACACAATTTATAAATTATAACTCTCCATGATTGGGTCTGGAATATAATATTATTCTCCATGATTGGGTCTGGAATATAATATTATCAGACATAGAAGTGTAGAAGCTTGTTATTGACATTAATATATTTTAGCTTTTACCTACTTCTCGAAATTGAGCTCACCATCTACGTCATGGAAGCATAGAAGAGGAAAAAGAAATAATCGAGTGTAAAAAATCTGGTTTGTTATCATAGTCTACCTATAAACATGCAATGGGCTCTACTTGGTTTTATATTCTAATTCAAATTGATTTCTAGAATTGAACACAAAGAAAAAAACAAATACTACAGAACAGTTAAAAATGACTAGGAAATATTGGAGAAGATAGCTATCTATCTAGATTTGGTTTGAAGTCGTTTCCGATGTGTGTTGTTTGTTGAACTTGTTATGACACTCTTTATTTGCAATGTCAATTTTCGGAAGCCGGCAAAGATTAACCATACAAGTAGTTTGCCTGGTGAAGTACTTGTCTGCATTCCGTCTCTCTTGACTTTAGAGGAAGCAGCGGTTACGAGTGTCCCTTCAAGTAGATACTTGAAAAAAAATTTGTGGAGTTTTATCCCTATGCAAAGCTTTGTTGTTGCAGACAAAGTTCTCCCTAATGGCAAAATACCTTTATATTCATTATCAAATGAATATTGGTTCTCAAATAAATATTACATCTATGTTCTTCTCCTATCATCTTGATGTATTGACAAAATGATAGCTATTTCTAAAAAAAATTATTAAAAATATTTCGAATGTCATGCATTTCTTAAAAGGTAAGTGTCTGGCATCTTAAATTGAAGAGGCAAGCACCTTAAGGGACTAAAGCACTAGAGCCTAGCCCTGGGCAAGCGCCTAGGCATTGCCCTTTCAATGACACCTAGCCCTAGGGAAGCTCCTAGCCCTAGGGGTGCGCCTAGGCATTGCCCTTTCAATTACACCTAGCCCTAGGGGAGCTCCTAGCCCTAGGTGAGTGCCTAGGCCTTGCCCTTTCAATGGTGCCTTCCCATAGATTCTTAAGGTGTCCAGGCCACGCCTTGGCTAGCTTAGACGCCTCGGCAAGTGCCCAGAGCACCTTTAACAACACTGGCAAAATCCCAACAATAATCTATGCAGTATAGTAAATACAAGATAATAGAGATAAATAGAAATCAAATCCCATATCATTCACCTTGATTGTTAATGGGCCGCATAAGCAACAACTTCAAATATTCTCATGAATTCATATCTCATACGACGTATATATAATTATAATTGTGAAACTAAATCAGTACAAACACGAATACATATATACACATATATGCTTAAATAAAAATACACACGGATATATAAGACACATACCAGAACTTGGACTTTGCTCGAACCTCGTTGGTGGCCCAAAGCTTCATCCTGTATATCTTAGGACGCTCATACGTCTCTGTAGGCAGAGCCCTCCCCACAACCTGGTACTGATGAATCTGCACATAAACAAAGCATCGTTATATACATACACATACACTACCTGTATATATACATGAGCGAGTGGGACACGCACCCTGATAGCCACCATTTCCGCAGATCTCTCTCCCTCCCACTCTCTCTCTGCGAGACTGGCGTGCGAGAGAAAGAGAATTGGGGTTTGGTGCGCCTTATAAAGGAGGCTGATATGCGGGAAGCCCTAATTCCGAGTGATGACCGAATTGACTTTTTTACCCCTGATCGGCTGGCTTGGTTGACCGCTTTGAAGTTTTTTTAAAAACATTAGATAACATTATTTGATGAAAAATTGCAACCAAAGGAACTGTCAGATGTGTGGACAATTAATATATCTACAAACAAAGTCACGAGATGTTTGGACAATTGATACATTAGTGCCCTTAGCTTGTTATGCAAAAATAGGGATGAGAAAAAATTTCTTGGACTGACCCGACTTGAATAAATCGAGTAAAAATTTAGAATTACGGGAATCACTTGAACCGATGGAATAAAACTAAAAGAATGCAAAAAGGGACTTAACTATCTCTGGGTCGGCCCTAGCAATTAAAGGTTTGATATGTTTTAGGTCGGCTTTATACATATACAATATGCCAGTGATGCAGTTGCTACTTTATATATATTCGAAACTAGCATACTTTTAAGTGTCAATTTTATTTTGGTAAGTGATGGATATTATCGTATTTAATTTTTTACTATTCATGGAATATTATACAGGTTTTGTTTACATAGTTGATTTCAGTCTATGCATTTTGTTATTTTTATTTCAAAATTGATATAAACGAAATGTGGGTGCAAATATGGGTGTGTTTCTCAATTGAAAAAACCATCCAGAGCATGTATATGGGTGTGTTTTGGGAAATGCTCATTTCATAAATGTTTGGAGCTTGGCTTTGTGTTTTGGAGCTTGTGTTTATGAACTCGTAACACACAATTGTTTTAGTTTTTCATCGTTTTAACATATAATCTTCGAAATTCTTTAACAACCATTATGAAACATATTTCAGATCCTATCAAAATTATGTTAAAGATAATGCATAAAATTATGCAATGAACCTAATTAAAATGAAGAAATATGTCACAGAAATTGCTTTATTACTTTAGATTGGATATGGAATGCACCGTAATGGTAATTATTTTTCAACCCTTAATAGGACAACCTAGTCATAAAAACTCATTCAAGTACAATAATACTTATTTTACTTTTAATATGTAGTAATAATCTTTCGTTAAATATAGTCGTCAATGTGATCTAGATATGTACAACTAATCAATCATATAAGCGAACACATACTAAGATGGTCTACATTTTGGTTGATGCAAGTCGAGTTTTTTTCGAGTTGCTCGAACTTTAATCGAATACGAATCGAGTTTGAATTCTATACTTAATCGAGTTCAAGTATAAAGAAACTCGGCCGGCCCAATACTGGACTCGTTTGAATTCACGACAAGCTCTATTTATCTATACATGCATATATATTCATATTTTATATTTAATTAATAGATTAAAAGAAAATTGAGCTTAACTCGAGCTGTTTTTACATTTTCAACCGAAAAGATTTCATTTTCACATTTCACATAACTCATTAATTTTTGTCGTTTGTAAATATAAGAGAGCAATAGTATTAAATCAATTAATTTAATAATGATTGAATAGTTTTAAAATAGGAATTGAAATTATTTTTGGACAGCGAAAACGGAAAGACATCCTTTATTTGTGTGAGGAGGGTGTAGTTAAATATATTGGGTAAATGTCGTTTTACCCCCTAATCTACTACCCTCAGTTTCGGTTAAGCCCCCGTATCCACGATGTTTTACAATTCGCCTCCTCTTTATTGGATAAATAACTAAAATACCATTTCTGTTAAAACTCTATTAAATAAAATAATTTATTAATTTTAGCTGACCAAAGAGCCCTAATCCATCTTAGCCTCATAGCGACGTCTACGAGTACCCAATGCATGTAAGTATAAAATTTATGAAAATAACTAAATTTACATTAAAAAGAATTACAATTTAAATTTAATATTAAAAATACAAGTAAAAAAAAAATTACACAAAAAATATTGGCTTGAAAAAATCATTGAATAATTGTAATCCCCTTTATCGATAGACTATGTCGGTCCCTTCTTTGCCTTTATTCCTATCTCTACTTTTATGAGTCATAATCTCTGTCTTCGGTTCACACGTAATATATCCCTCTCTTATACTATTACAGTCTTGAAACCCATGATGCATAAGTAATTTATTTGCCAATTTGTGGTCACTACTCTTCTGATTGTTGAATATTCTTTTGCATTAAAAATAATGGACTCGGGGTTGCTTGACAACATACTAGTTAGATACCACCCCGGCAAATTTAGAACATTGTTTTTTAAATTGGGAATTGAGACTATTGAATTGTTCTCGATTTAAATTTTATACCATTGTAATAGTAACTTTCTACTTTCGCCCCTCAACTTGGTGGAATCATTATCCACAAATTATAAATTGAGGGGCAATCATCAAAAACACCCCTTAGATGTCACATTTTGTCAATTTAATATTGAAATTTTATTTTTTTATCGATTTCATCTCTCAAGCTTCATTAAATCATCAAATAAGTTCTTTTGCTATATTTTGAATCTTTTTGCCTTTTCCTTCCAAGGACTCGCTATATTTAATATAAATTAAGTTGTGAATTGTTTCGACACGTGAGATTAATCATAAATGTATACCTTTCAAATTATTTTATATTTTAAATTGTTCAATTACCAGTAAATACATAATTCAATTTTTTTTTCTCTAATCAATATTTTATGTATTTAATTATCAACAAAAATTTTATTAGAAAATTATGTACACATAAGAATGCAAATTTTCAAAATAAATTTATTTAATTTTAAACTCATTCCTCTAGTATAATTTTATTTTATATTTATATATATAAGAATATATTAAATAGAAATTAAATTCTTTAAAAAAATAGAATTTTCATTTTTCATTTTTTTTCATTCACCATAAAAAACCTTAAGATTATAAAATTTTAACCATTTACTATAACTGATTTAAAAATATTACCTAAGTCAATGGCAAAATGGTCCAAAAAGTAGCAAAATTACTTAATTGATGAATAAATGAAAATGGGGTGGTGAAATGGATACAATTGAAACGTTGTAACTAATTTGACAGAAATAGAAACCTGAGGGGCGTTTTTGATAATTTCCCTAAATTGAGATATTCGGAATGATCCCACGCGATACCCTAAATTTGAAATAGAACTGAAAATGAACAGTAATTACTTAAATGATCCAACAAAATACGCCCCTTTCTCTCTCTCTCCTTAAGTCTTATATGTCATAACTTCCTAGCCCATCTATCATCTCGTCTAATTAGTAAATAATATGTTCGGTTTCATATTATGAAAGTAAATACTTAAATATAATGAATTTCATTATTTTGTGTTGATTTGATCCGGTTAGTATTTCGTATAAAATCTTTTTTTACTTTTAATGTTAATATCAAGATCTGAAATAAGGATCAAATGTAAAACTAAAAATAATATAGTCAGAAAGGTGGAAAAGAGAAATGGACGTAATTGTGGCGACATTTCTTTTGGGGAGGCTGGTAGAGACTAGTTTGTAGAAGAGGAGAGAGACGATTTAGGAAAGACGAGTGAAGAGAGGGAATAGGATAATCTGGTCATTAAATTAGATTTAATTAAAAGAATTATAATAAAATGGTAGTTTGGGCATTTATCTAAAAATAAGGAGGCCTATTGAAACTCATATAGATAAAAGGGGTTAAGCAAGATAGAATGGCAGATAAAGGGGGCAAATTGGAATTTACCCTTCAATAATAGGTAATAGCAAATTTAGATTTAACAATAGATTGCCAAGCCGTTAAGTAATATGGGGATAGTAATTTCATCCGATTTTAATGGTCCAATTTTTGTGGGTTTTTTTTTCAACAAAATATTTTTTTATTATTTTCACAAAATAATCAATATGGTAAAATTAAATAATTTATAATTATCGTAAAAGTGTCTTTCAAAAAAATTTTGGACGTAATTTTTTTGTAATGTATTATATACGTAATATCGTTTTTGCACAAAGTTTATCCAAACTAATTTTGAATGATATTGTAACGATAATTATAAAATAATTACTCCTATCGTAATAATAATTGTCAAAAAAAATTAAACTACAAATATATTTTGTAGAAACTTAATGGAAATGGATGCTAGGAATAGCGATAAAGTAATTACGCTCGTTCCCAAATTGTGACGGAAGCAAATAATAAACTTGGCCTTAACGCAATAATAGGATAATGTACTATAATAAAAAATAAATAATGATATATAAAATACATTGAAATATAACATTGGAAAAATATGTCCAAACCAAAAGTAAAAAATTCACGGGACTATACACTAACAAAATAAACCCACTAACTAGTAGAAATAATACAACTTTACTTCATGTAAATACTAGGGATATTAATCTTAAATAGATATAAGAGTATAATCACAAAAATAAAGCAATAGAAATATCCAAATAAAAATCTTGATAATCAACAGAAAATCCTAAAATAACGGTTAATTCATCAATTACAAATGAATTCTACTATCAATTTCCAAGAACAAAATTTTATCTCCTCGAACATCTTCTCTAAAAATTCTCAAAATAATTTTTATTTTATTTTAGTGTAATTTATTACGGAAAATTCTTATATCTTTGTGCAAAATAGAGCCCTAAACTAAATCAAATTCACCGAAACAACAAGAATAACGAAAGCGCTACTGTCTCAATATGTGTTGCGACGCTGCAATCGGAACAGAAACTTGGGCTTTTAATTAAAGCCTAGACCAAAAATTACATCATGGTCCTTATAGTTTCTCTAAGCTAACAAAAGTGCAATATTAAATCAAACTTGCATAATAAATTTTCTTAAACTTTCAATTAACGACCAAGACTTCTAAATTGGATACACTAGTCCTCCTACTTGAAGGTACACCGAACAAATCTCTCCTTACCGATAAGTAGGAGAGATATTCCAAACACGACACCAAACAAATCACCAAAGTTAGTTATTTTATTCTTGAACTCCAACAATTCGCAAAATAGATTTTTTTTCAATTGAGCATAAATAATTTGCAAATTCAAATTTTCGTTACCAAGCAAAAACAACTTGGAAAGTTGGGTTTCATCAAACAATTACCAACAAGTCAACAAGTTGCTCCCGAAACACTAACAGGGTAGCCCCACATAAGCGGATGTGCAACACTTATCAATTATCCCATGAAGCAACAACATTTTCAAGCCTCTAGCAAATATGGAACCACCAATGTTCTTACGAAGCTATCTTTTTGCCATCCCAATCTTTACTCATTCCATGAAACAACACTCGATTCGATAGTCAATGAAGAATCAACAAATGGACACAAATCATTCAAACCACAAATAACAGTCATTGCAGGCTCATCAACAAATATCGAAATAACCCCTTCAATTTACAAATGACCCTCAATGAATCGTACTTGATCACAAGCACCATCACCACACAATTCTACATCCATCACCAAATCTCAGTGTACAGAGTCTAGTACACTTGCGACCTTAGTAGGTCCAAAGGAAACCTTCCTCACTATGGCACCAAGGCTATAAGAAATCTTAAAATGACCATTGCTAATCATTAAGCTTCCCATCCATACTACAAAAAGGTTAGAGTGTTTGTAGCCATAAGTAATCACCATTGAACCCTTGGTGAGTTCCCAACTCTCCCCCAATAATGTATTACAATAGCCATCTTTAGCTAACCAACCTACAGAAAGAATGTTGAAGCCAAAGTCGGGAATATGCTTCGCATTCCTCAAGACTAACCTAGTGCCATTGTTGGTGCACAAATCAGCATCGCCTATACCCACAAACTTTGATAGACTATCATTACCCAAAGAAGCATAATCTAAATCATAAGCTCTATAAGAAGATAATAGCTCATGACATCGAAAAACATGAGTAGATACACCGCTATCTACCACCTAACATGAATCATCCCATAATTTATCTGCCATCACAAACAAACAAGAAGACATAGTAGACATACAAATTTTCTGGGATGTAAAAATGGACCATATGTCTTAAAACCCAATT
>MKEJ01013815.1:0-10699 GCA_001753735.1 Embelia ribes
AATTTTAATATAAAAGTACAAATATTATATTATTTGCAAATCTAAATATTGAATAAAAAAATCACACATTTTACATATGTTTCCCACATGTTATATAACTGTATCCGAAAATATTTGTATTCACATTTCCTATGTCCTCTATATTTTTAGCATGAGTTTTCACGCTTCTATTTTCTCTTACAATTTCCATTTCCGTTTTAAACTTTGCCAACCATGGATGGAAGTAATATCGCCGTAAATGTCAAGCCGTACAATAAAAAAATTAATATACATTTAAATAACCATCCTTTTGTATACATGTCAACACATATTTGATAGCATATAGAAAATTTTTAAATATTTATATGTATAAAATATCTAACATTATTCTAATTCAGCAAGCCAATTACAGACTCCTTAATCAATGTTTGTATGTCTAAATACAGTCATGATCTCCATGGTTTCGAACAAAATTGTATCTGGTCCTATGATTTCAATTGAATGACTAGAAGTCTACAAGTTTTGAATTTGTGACATGATTAATCCCTATTGCAGAGTTGAAGTTATCTCGAAATTATGAAAAACATATGAAGTGAACCGTTGTTAGTTCATTTAAGGATAAATTAGTCTTTTTTATATAATAATTCAGTTACTATGCTCTCTAGATTTGAACATGTTTATTTTTATTATTAAAAAAATTTGTGAGAGGTGAATAAAAATATTAGTTTTTAAAAATTTCCAGACTAAATCGGTCAACTTTCTAAAACTTATGGACTATTAGGACATTTCCAATATTATATCTATTGTCGTCCCCTAACCATAAATTTTAACTTATAGAACTCCAAATCCAAAGTACTGTATACAATATAAGAAATGCATGCATCCAACCTTCTAAACTTATGCATAGTATTTGGGAATGAATCTTGTTCAAGGAGATTGATATAGCAAATTCTGCATTTTCGGTAGTGTTGTTTATTAAACTCATATGTTTTTTACGGATATATCTGCGAATTTTTAGACCCATCAGGTAGATCGATACTCACCCCACAATAGATTCTCATCCACACTGTCCATGAAATTTTACGGGGCAGGTTTGGGTCCAAGTATCACACCCAATCACCTATGACCCACGACCCGCATCCTATTACTCATAGGTAAACCGAGTAATCATCCCCAATTATATATAAAATTAAGTCATTTCACTATATATTAAGAGTAATTATCTTAATTTTTAAAATGTTAATCGACTTGCTGTGGAGATAAATCCATTAAATTTCTTCAATTATCGAAAATGAAACATTTTAATATATATTAATATAGTGAACTTATTTTTCAAAAAGTTAGTCAATTTATCTTAGAGGTTAATCGATTAACTTATCTGGCAGATGGATCTACCCCCTGACCCGCCCCGCATATACTGCGGGTTGCGATGCTGACATGGGTATCGAATTTTTCCTTTCGGACCCGTGTATCCGCGACCCATGTAGCTGCATATCCGGAGACCCGCGACCCGGATCTCTTTTTCATTTACTACAGGAACTCTCTCTCTCTCTCTCTCTCTCTCTCTCTCCCTGTGTTTCCAGCTGCGTGCAGTGTTCTAAGAGCTCTGCAAATGGCGATTTCGTTTATTAATCTCTCTTCTTCTGCAACAATGGCGTTCTCTTCACCCACACGAAGGCTCTCGGCAGAGCACTCAGCTTGTAGGTTTAGGCTCAGTAGCGTTTCTGTAAATTCGGCTGTTCGGGGTCGGACCTCGGCGGTGGCGAGAGAGAGAGGCGGAGGAGAGAGAAAGAAAGGCCATCCTATTGCTGGAGACTCGCCGGAAAACCCCGACGACGGGCAGGTGGTTTAACTTTTTGTTCTCAGTTCAATTCTAGCAGAAAATGTTAGGTTTTTATTTGGTTAAATTTGTAGAAGAGTACCATAATTTTATATATAATCATTCTTTGGTCATCCAGTTGAGCTGCAAATCTTTATCCTCAAAATCAATTTTGTGGTGATAATAATTTGTTGAATATTTGTAAGAAATTGAACTGATTTCTTCCAATTTTTCTGTTCTTATTTCAATTATTGTACAAATGTTAGGGGTTTTTGTTAATATTACGCAAAAAAAATCTTTTTTACTTTGCTAGAATGACACTTTGGTCCTTCACTTGAGCTAGAAGTTAATTTTTAAAGCAATGATGTGATGATAATTTCTTATTGAAATTTGTTGGAAATTCAACTGATTTCTTCTTATTTTTCTGTTCTCATTTCAATTATTGTTGCAATGTTAAGAGATTTCGAGTAAATTTCAGAAGAAAAGTTACCTTTATTTTGGCTACAATTGCACTTTGATCCCTATCTTTTGCTGCTACTTAAACTGAAATCAATAATGGGAAACCCGGTTAGGTTTTGATTTCGTTGAACATAAAAGTTGGGAGAACAGTTTTCTGTTGAAAACAGTGCAAATACATTTAGGGAAATGAGAAAAAATTTGATGAAGTAAAAAAAAAAAAAAAGAACTTTACTTTTTTCTATTTTACACAATCCTGTTGCATATTGATTTACGTGCCTGGTGTATCTATGTAGACATTACCTATTTTGCTTGGTTTTGATTTAGAATGATCTAACTCTAGTGCTACACCATATGGGTCTTTCATACAGGTTGTACAAAAGGCCCAAAAAATTCCAGAGCGAGATTTCTCTGGCACTGCTTATGTTCCCGTCTATGTGATGCTACCAGTGAGTGGCGTATTTTTTTTTCATGATATAGTCTTTATTAGTTTTTGCCTTTTTTATCTTGACCCCCAATGTTGATTAGTTTTAGGAGCTTGATTTGGTAAAATTTGTTCCTTATGTCTAGAAATTACTTTTGGTGGGACCAGCTGGGGGTCATCAACATGGATTGTGATCTGGTGGACCCGGACAGCATTCGTCACCAGCTGAAAATATTGAAGTCAGTAAATGTTGATGGTATTATGGTTGATTGCTGGTGGGGGATAGTGGAGAGACATGAGCCGCAGCGATATAACTGGAGTGGCTACAAAAGTCTCTTTCAAATTGTGCGTGATCTTAAGCTTAAAATGCAGGTGAGAATTATGGCACTTGCTTTGCTATTTATATCTCGTGAGGCGGCTATTCTCTTCTTGTCGATTCTTTTTTATTTGCATAAACAAAGATGCAACATATATTTCTAGTGGTCGGCTTGTAACTTTTAATGATCACACAGGATAAAGGCTGTAGGGGATCCCTCTGCCCTTATAGTACACTAGGAGACTAGATCGGGTCTGTTTTTGGAGCATAGTTTAATGAAAAGAAAAAAATGTTAGCAATTGGGCTTGTAGCTTGTAATAGTCATAGAGGAAAATGGATCTGGTAGATCCCTCTGTCTTTGTAGTACGCTAGGAGACCAGATTGGTCAATTTTAGTGCATAATTGGACAAAAATAGTTTGCAACTGCGGATAATAATGTTGGTTGAGTATTGGGGTCTAAATTTTTATGTTTCTAGATAGGAAACTTGGATTTCATAGTTAACGAAAGATTAGGTCCTGTGGTTTGTCTGTCTCTAATGTGGAATTAAACTACTTATACGTCATTTTTAGTGGATATAATGACTGTTCGTCCAATATGATACTATGAAACGGTGACTTAACTTTTTTTTTTCTTTTTTTCTTTTTTCTGGGCACGAAAAAAGAATAATGGGTGTTAATCTCCAAATAGCTTGTCATCAGTGATAGTTTTCTTGACTCTTTTTTCTATTTTAGAAACTCTATCTTGATTGTAGCTTATTAATATTTCGGAAAAATGATAATAGGTGGTTATGTCCTTTCATGAATGTGGAGGCAATATTGGTGATGACGTGCATATTCAACTGCCAGAATGGGTGATAGAAATTGGTCAGAAGAATCTGGATATATTTTTCACAGACAGAGAAGGAAGAAGAAATACTGAAACTCTCACTTGGGGAATTGACAAAGAGAGAGTTCTTAGAGGTCGGACTGCCC
Organism: Embelia ribes; assembly: GCA_001753735.1. Lineage (NCBI taxonomy): Eukaryota > Viridiplantae > Streptophyta > Magnoliopsida > Ericales > Primulaceae > Embelia > Embelia ribes. Next base: position 3,967 of record MKEJ01013815.1, read on the forward strand.
TTGAGGTAATTTTACTTTTAATTCTTTGAGGATGAAAATTTGCTGATTACTTGGTGCGGTTCACAAAGGTATTGTAATATTCTTGCTACTTCAAATTGCTGTATGCCACTACTTGTTGAGGATGCTTTGTTTCACTTATACTTTTAGCAATTGCGATAAAGTTTTGCTTTCTTTCCCTCTAAATTTGTGGAAGAAATCCTTTTGCCTCATGATTCAACAGTCTTGTTAACATGATAAGGTATGTCAAGCTTGTGATGATTATCCATCCTTTGTAGGTTTACCAAGACTATATGAGAAGCTTCAGGGTAGAATTTGACGAGTTCTTCAATGATGGAATCATCTCTGAGATCGAAATTGGACTAGGTCCATGTGGGGAGCTACGATATCCATCTTATCCGGCAAAATATGGTTGGAAATATCCTGGCATTGGTGAATTTCAGGTGAATTTCTATCAAAGTGATTATTAAGGCTTTTAGTGGCATCTTGTATGATTTTCTTTTGAACTTTTATCATATTTTTTTTTTTGTAATTTTGTCTTTGTCAGTGCTATGACCAATATTTATTAAAGAGTCTAAGGAAAGCAGCCAAAGAGAGGGGACATTCATTTTGGGGGAAAGGACCTGAAAATGCAGGATCGTATTACTCTAAGCCACATGAAACCAAGTTCTTTTGTGATGGGGGTGATTATGACAGCTACTATGGTAGATTTTTCCTCAACTGGTATTCACAAGTTCTAATTGATCATGCTGATCGGGTACTCATGCTGGCAAATTTGGCTTTTGAAGGCAACTGTATTGCTGCAAAAGTGAGTCTATTCACTTTGTTACTAATGATACCCTGATAGTTCATTTCAAATTTATAATCAGTCTTCCGATCCATGAGCAGTTGTCAGGTATTCATTGGTGGTACAAAACAGCAAGCCATGCTGCTGAATTGACAGCTGGATTTTACAACCCCTGTAATAGAGATGGCTATGCTCCAATTGCGAGCATGTTGAAGAAACACGAGACAGCTCTGAACTTCACTTGTGTAGAGTTACGAACATTGCACCAACACGAAGACTTTCCAGAGGCACTGGCAGATCCCGAGGGATTGGTTTGGCAGGTAAAATAGCTCATATTTAAATTGCTTGTATTCTTCTTCCCTGTTGATACTGAAGGATGAAAAGTGTTCTGTTTAGCAAGATTGAGTTGGTCTGATTTTAAGATTTTGTTTTGGCAGTACACTTGAACTGTCTTTGAAGTTCAGATTTATGAGAGGAGAAGATAAATAATGGTTCTTTTATGCATGTGAAAATTTGAATCTGTACAGAAGTATTCATCACTTATCATATGATTCATATTATTTCCTTCCAACGAATGTTCTTCCCAAACATATGAATCCCTTTGGTGTTATTTATGGTTCTGCTGATATGCTTGAGATTTATGAGTTTTTCTTAGGTTGGGACCATATCGGAAATGGTGATCATGTACTTAAACGCATTAAGGTTGGGACGTTTATCTCTATTGAATCGTAAAAATGTTAATCTAGGTTCTAAACGCAGCATGGGATGTTAGCATACCAGTTGCAAGTGAGAATGCTCTCCCTTGCTATGATCGAGAAGGCTACAACAAGATACTAGAAAATGCAAAGCCTCGAGATGATCCTGATGGGAGGCATTTGTCTGCTTTTACCTACTTGAGGCTCAACCCAGATCTCATGGAGGAACACAACTTTATAGAGTTTGAACGATTTGTCAGGAGAATGCACGGTAAAAAAAAAAAACTTGATTATTTGATATAAAAATTGCATTATCTTTTCTCTTTTTCTTATATTTTCATTTCCCTTTTATTGTTTTATTCAATACGGCTTTCTTGGTACCAGATTTTGTATGTTTTTGGCTTCTTTCACCTGATTACAGTTCTAGAATTCACAAGAACTGTAACCTAGTTTTAAAAACTCAACTTTTACAAGTATGACCTACACAAAAACTTATGAAGTTATTGGTTTAGTGGAATCAAATGTAAACTGAAAGGCATTTACCAGCTGATTGACATCGGCATGAATTAGCGTGGAGTAGTTTTTACCTGTGACACTCGTTATTCAACGTGATTGTTGTTTCTTTATCGAGACATCATCTTTGGTAGGGTGACTAAATTGGACATTTTGTTGGCAAATTTATATGTAGGTGAAGCAGTCTTTGATCTCCCACCTTTCACTGCATCATGAAGCATTAGTTGGTCCGCATTTCTAATTCTCCCGACGAGTTTTTAACTGGTTCCTGTGTTTGAAAAGGAGTCGTAAAATAGGAGGTTCTTTTGCATTTATGAGCCACTTCTTTGATATGTATAATATTATGTTGTATAAACGGTGGGAATAATAGATAATCCTCACTTCATCTGTGTGAGTTTGGTACTGTATATTGGTGCTTCTACTATTATAACTTCTTATGAATAATAATTTGGCAAGAGAGTATTACAACTATTAATGATAGGAGATGTGTTTTTGAGTGTGGATGAGTGCAGTTAAATCAACATCATATGTATTATGCATGTATAGCTTTTTCATTTGTTGCATCAGGTTACAAAATGCAAAAATTTGTGTTAATTTTCTCTAGTATCTGAAACTCAAACTAATAAATTCATTTGAGATACTTATATTGAAAGTTTCGTTCTTTTTTGTTTTTGATGATATTAACTCAAATTACTAGCCATAACATATTTACCCAATAGGCATATTTTTGTTGATTTGTTATGAAATTTGTTCAACCGTACGTTATTTTTGTATTATTATCACTAGTCTTTGGAACTATATTTTTCCACCAAAATTCATAAATTCCCAATTACAAATAAGGAAGATATATCTTTATATATTAGTTGTATTTTTTAAGTAAATAAGTCGGCTTATTTCTGTTTTAGAAAAAAATTATTTATTTTTGATTGAGAAAAAATTTGGATGCATTCAGCTTAAAAATTTTCAATTTATTTAAGCTGAATTAACAAATAAACGTAGCTCTAAGTTGGGCAGACAAAAACTGTCAAATTTTTGAGCAAAAAAATTGATAAGCTGAAACTTATAAACTACAGAAGTCTATAATATTTCTAATATTTTTTTAAAATATTAATTGCAATATGAAAAAAAACTCAAAAAAATTATTTCAAATAATCCATATGTATTATTATGGACCAATTAAAATAGGACCATTCCAGACCAAGTATCAATGAGTAGGATCAATTATGAGTCCAGTAAAACTAAATTTGAAATCACTAAACAGCAAAAGGGGAGGAGCTCCACCAACCCAACTATGACATTCAACTTAAGCATTGCAAAAATTTATTTTATACTAACTACTTGTGTATATAATTTATTATTAATTTTTATTTTTTATTCCAAATCAAGAGGCACGTGCCCTCCTCTATCTTAACATAGCTCCGTTTTTGTGTGATTGAACTGGTTAGAAAATGCGAGAGTATTGAAATGAGAAAAAAAATGAAATATAGAGTTAGACCTTTAACTATATGGTTACAAGTGTTACAAAAATACATGCATATTGTGATATTGGACGAGTAAATAGCTTTCGATAGAAATGAGTGTTGTTGAAAAATTCACGTTCATAATCTGATGCGATATTTTATTTTGTTTTATCTAACCTATCTCGATTTGATGGGATTTTCAATATTTGCATGATCATAGACGGACCAAGGAGGAAGCTGAGAGAGCCCACGCCTCCCAATCCCTAAATTATTTTCAAAATATCTATAAATTTTTTTATTTTTTATTTTTTGCTATTAAATAGGACGTTTTGAAATAAATATATATAACTCGTGGACTCAATTTTTTAACTCAGTTGTGAATTCGTCATTGTACACGATGTTGACAATGATGATGATGATACGGTGTATTGGTCTGAATATGTCAGAGACCGGAGTCCACTCAACCGTGACAAGGACACGAGGGGGTATGCCTGCCATTGGGTGATGGGTAGATTATTTACGTAAATTTTTGATAATTAATTTTAAAATTAACGATGAAAATTATATATATGAATATTATATAAAATTTAAAATTTAAAAAATTTATCCAAAATCAATATTTGATTTTAAAATTAACAATGCCGATAAGACGAGAGTGCTGATCATAGTGACGGGCAGACCCTTTCGGCCGGTGACAAGTGTTGATCAGTAATTATTAGTATTATTCTGTATGAAATCATGGAAAACACCGACACACTAGTACCAATAGTGAGACGGGTTATATAAGAAAAATTGGTGATTTGGATTTGAACTTTTTTTTAAAATTATTCAATAATCTCATCAATAATGCAACATATTTCCGCATGCTTGAACTCAAAATTAAATAGAAAACAGTGTTAAAACCAAAAAAAAATCTAATAATTTAAACATATATAGAAATAAAAATCTCCTAGCATGATAAGGTTATGCCCTAGGAACGCCTTAAGAGAATTAAAATTAGAGAGAGAATGGAAAGAATAGACAAAAAAAATATAAGTAATTTTTTTTTAGTCATAAAATTTTTTCTGCTAGGAATTATTGAAAAATATTATAACTGATGCTGATGCATGACCCACAATTTATTTCTAACACTCCCATTGTTCTCTAAAAATTGAGTATAAATAGACCCCTTGTACGTGTTTGAACATATGGAAAAAGAAAACAATATAAGAGAGAATAAATAAATAAATAAATAAATAATATGTTCCAAATATTCTAATTATTTATACCCCAAATTTTTATATATAAAAACTAGCACACCCACCCAAGTTTCGCATATGTCTTTCGAATTATGAATGCAAATTTATAATAAAAATTTAATTATTAAAAAATAATTAAATAAAAAATATTTTAAATTACCAATCTAATTATTATTTTTATTTATTCAATAGAATAAAATGAATACAATATATAGAGAGAGAAAGTCATTGGTTAGGGAGAGAAAGTAGAGGGAGAAAAAGATAATGAAAGAAAAAGAAAATTTTGTGAGAGAAAAAAAAAAGTACGTGGGTTAGTTGGAATAGATTTAATGATTATTCTACCAAAAAATATTAGTTACAAATATTACAATTGTTAAGGGTTGTAAAAAGATAAATTATTAGGGGGCATTAAATTACACACCTTCAAAAAAATAACTGTAGTTTTAGGTTTTCATATATAATATAGTACATATGCATATATCGATTCTATCGTGTACTTAACTCAAGTTTAATACCCAAATTAAACTTGAGACTGAATTACATAATTTCCATATCTCTATTTAATATTTATGCTATTTACTTTTAAAATTTATCTTATATATTCACAATATATTATCAGCACAAGACTCTACCAAAATTAAAATATTTTTATCAATTTTCATACCAGTTATACACATTTATTTTTCGTGAAGTTTTGTTCAAAACAAAGTCCACTCAATTTTGAAAGGTTGTAAACTTTTCTTCGTCCAATCATTCTAAAATTATCACAATCCATGAGGTTGGCTGTGAATGTATTTGATTAAAATAATTAATTTAATTTATCAAATAAAAGAGTGGCATTGATTCGATGAAAGGAATCCCGACTGTGTTATTCGAGGACAATTCTGTATGTATTCAACAAATCAAAGAAGGTTACATAAAAGGCTTTTGGACTAAGAGTATATCTCCAAAATTATTTTATACTTATTATTTACAAAAAACTGGAGATATTGAAGTTCAACATTTACATTCTTAGGATAATTTGGTAAATCTATTTACCAAGTCGCTTCCACCGTTAACATTTTAGAAACTGGTATTCAATATAAAATTGCAAAAACTCCAAAATGTGAAAGAAAAATAAAGTGTTCAAACCAAGAAGAGACAACATATGAATATTGAATAATGTTTGATTATCTATGGGGGAGTGTTAGGAATTATTAAAGAATATTGTGACTGATACAAATATAATCCAATAATTACATAAAAATACTATGTGTTGATTTAAGCATGGCCCATAATTTATTTGTAACGCTCTCATTGTTCCCTAAACATAATGTATAAATAGATCCTTTGTGTACGTTTGAGCATATATATAAAAAACAAAAATCGGTATAAGAGAGAAAGTATAAAACGAACAGTGAAGGTGTGCTTCAAATATATATGCTGGTTCTTTCGTGAACTAAACTCAAGTTTAGCGCCAAAATTAAACTTGACACTAAATCACATAATTCTCGTATCTCTATTTAATATTTATGCTATTTACTTTCAAAATTATTTTATATATTCACAACACTTTCATGTCCGAGATTTATTTTATGCCCAAAATGAGATGTTAAGTACATTTAATCACGCTGAATAACTATTGGCTATTTCCATTCTAATAAATGACTATGGTTAAAAAAAACAAAAAAAACTTTAGAAATATGTATTTGATTAAATAATTAAGATTTTTTTAATTCTGTATGCTAACCTGATTGTCATAATAATAGTAATAATGATGGACCACCTCGACATATAACGTATAAATGAATATAAGATATGTGTTTCATTTTTTTAATTGCTTATAAAAATAAGTTTGAAACCAATCTTCCTAAAATTCTAAATGAAGGACCGAAGGAGAGTTGACCCTTGACTTTCAAGTAGTTATGGGCTTATGACTTTATTTTCTTTTTATTTTTATATCCATCAAGTGGACACGGAAAATTAAGACGAGCCTAGGGTTTATTTGGTTGCAATTTCTAATCAAATTAGCAGACGTTTATGTGTTTTACACGTGAATTTATA
>MKEJ01013819.1:0-11410 GCA_001753735.1 Embelia ribes
TCAAAATGAGGGCCTTATAATTAGGGTATACGAGGGATTACAAATATTTATGGAAGTTTTTGGCTTGAGGTATGAGCACTCAAAATTCCAGTGGCTCCGATCTATCCAAGTAGCAATTAAATCGATTCAAATTTGTAGACCAATCAATCCAAGTTCAATTGGATCGATCCAACTGATCAATATTGGATTTTAAGTGTGTTGACTCAAACTTTTCCCTATTCATTGTCTTCTACAGACCACGAATAAGAGGGAGAGGGGGAGGGTTTTTTCTCAATCTTTTGAGGCTCAAACATCTTATTTGAGTACTTGGATCTTGAAGAAAATTTGATATTCAGATTCCTTGGAGCGAGGCCTATAATTTGAGATAAGTTTTGTCTTTCGTCCTTTTTGTTTGATATTCCTTGGCTTTCGTGCCATGATTTCACATAGAAATAAGTTGGTGATTCTTATTCCTTAGTTCGTTAGGATCGTTTTCTTGGCTAGGTTCAAACAAAACTAAGTTGCGTACATTGATTAAATCGGAGGGCCAGTTTGGGGCAAAATTGGGAGTTTTCTTGGGAAGTCTTCGGGACTCCATTTCTGGGCTATTTAAGTAAAGATAGATTCATAGTACTACTATGAATATGGGAGTTTATGTTATGTGATTGTATATGTTTTTTATGAAATTTTGGTATGGAATTATGGTATGGATTTATGAGTTGGAAATAAGAAATATGAGTTGTTATAGAAGTTTAACACGTGATATGGGGAAATTTTGTTTTAAATAGAGGAATTCTATTTATGAATTTCATACGAGTATTTGGAAAAGTTAAAAGAAAAAGGCATGCATTAGAGCATTTGTTATACTTCCTTTTATTTGTTATATGATATTGGAATTATTGTGTAATCATGTGCATATTGTTATTATTCGAGCATTTCATATATACATAATCATTAGGAATGAAGCATCATTTTCGGAAGGAAAAATATGGAGATTTTTTATAGAAAAGGCATGGGCATTCATCAGTTGACTTGAGTCTTTTCTATTTCTTTTTGGACTAGGTCAAATTTTATCAACCTAAATAAGAGATTTTATGAGCAACCTGATAGCTCCTAGTCGGGTCTATGAATCGAAGTACATGTGCCACTCGTGCTATTTTATATGGCATATAGTACGCAGGTAGTCCTGGCAGGGTGCCGAATTAAAGATATTAGTCTCATTTTTGTCGAGTCTGGTTGGTTTTTGCATGAGAAATCTATTTGGGTTCAGAATGAGAAAATGAGTTTGGAAAATGACAAAAATTGAGTAAAATCTTGGGATGAGAATTTGATTATAAGATATGAGGAATACGAGAAATAAGGGTGAATATAGAAATTATGGAAAATCCGGAATTTTGGAAAATGTGTTTGGTTTGGGAAATTGGTTTATGAAAGTGGATTTTTGGATATTGTTGGAGGATTCATGTGGCATATGACATAGCATTGCATTTGCATACATATTATGGAGCATTTAAACTCATATTTAGAATTTTACTAGAAATGTGACTGTATTACTTTTTTTTCTTTCTGTACAATGTGATTATAAATGTACAAGGGCTAAGGATCATAGTAGGCATGCTTAAACTATCGAGTTCACAATAGTGCTTTTGTTATATTTTGTAGAGGCCACTGCTAAGGTATGTTGTATTTGTATCCAGACTTCATTTATATATAACTTTTATTTAGTTTGGTTATGAGCACTTAGCTTGGCTCACATATGCATACACATTGTTATTTTGTAGCTTTTGTTGTATATATATATTTTCCTAGAGATCGATGTACTTATGGCAATTGATATATATGTAATAAAACTTTTTTTATGATTATGGATGTATGTTGGCAATGATGGAATAACATAAGTTTTGATTTATTTTGGTTTTTAACGTATAGTTATTATTATTATTTTTTCTTTTTCTTTTTTTTTACTAATAGCTCGCGACCCGGGTCTGTGGCTAGAATTTGGGGGCGTGACAACTCTTTATGATTCCCAACTGTCCAAACTCGAGATTCCCAACTTTGAGCTATAGCAATAAACTTCTGTAATAGTGCATTATCTCGCTGAGATTCAATCTCTCTGTACACCAACTCGAGCTGAACTATCATAGTATACAATGAAATTCATTCCCCTCTATAAATGAGCTCCAATCTGAACTTACAAAATGTTTTTATGACATCCTACTCATCGCATATGAAACAAGCCAGAGGACACCGATTCATGTGACTAAATGCATTTACTACTGCATTCGCCTTTCCCAGATGACACTAGAGATTAAAATTGTACTGATCTAGGTACTCTATCCACCGTCTTTATCTCATATTCAAGTCCGCTACTTGAAGATATATTTGAGACCTTTGTAATCAAAGAAGACCTCAAACTTCTCACAATATAGATACTCTCTCCATATCTTCAACGTAAACACAACCCTTCCTAACCCTAGATCACGAGTCAAGTAGTTTTGCTTGTGTACTTTCAACTATCGAGAAGTATATGCGACTACTCTCTATATCTGTATCAGTACATATCCCATACCTTCCTTTGACACATCAAAGTACACATGTAAGCCACTCCCCTTTCTGGGATGATCTACATAGGAGTTGTCGTCAACAACTCTTTCAACTTTCTAAACGACTCTTCACATTTAGCATCCTACTCAAACTTGACTCCTTTATAAGGCGGGTCATAGGGGAAGCTATAGTAGGGAAATTATTCACGAATCTCCTGTAGTACTCAACTAGCCCCAAGAAGCTCCAAATTTTGAAGGCATTCTTAAGCCGCTTCCAATTCGATACGGCTTCAACTTTCGATGGGTTTACTGCTACCCCCTTTACTGTCACAACATACCCTGAGAACCTCACTTCTTGAAGCCATAACTCTCACTTTGATAGTTTTGCATATAGTTGATGATCTTGCAATGTCGTCAAATACTATTTGCAAATGCTCTCGGTGTTCTTCCTAAATCCTGGAGTAAACAAAAAGGTCATCTATGAAGACAATAAAAAACCTATCCAAGTACTCCTAGAATACTTTGTTCATCAAATCTATGAATACTGTTGATGCATTCATCAACCCAAAAAGCATAACCAAAAACTTATAATGCCCATAACGAAGTTCCAAAAGCTATTTTCAACAACTGGTGGTACCTTAAACAAAGATCAATCTTCAAAAAGTACCTCAATCCCTTCAATTGATTGAACAAGTCATCTACTCTCAGCAATAAGTATTTATTCTTAATTATTATCTGGTTCAGCTTCCAGTAATCATATACATCCTAATCAACATATATTTCTTTTATATGAATAATGCTGGTGCACTTCATGGCTACGTATTCAATTTAACAAACCCTTTGCTAAATAGATCATCAAGTTGAGTTCACATTTCCTTCATCTCGGTAGGAGCCAAATGATATGGAGTTATATAAATAAAACTCATACCAAATACAAAATCTATTGTGAACTCCTCTTTCCGATGGGATGACAGCCCACTAAGATCCTCCAAATATACGTCGAAAAAGTCACGAACTACTAGAGGCAACTCTTAATGTGCCTCCCTCATATCATGATTAGAAAGAATCTCAAGGATATAGCTAAGGGTGTCTTTAGTTGACTCCGCGAAATTGGACTATTACCCCTTCCTCAGGGATCAATGTAACCCAATGATGGTAACACTCAATCACAATATGGTTGGTTGACAACCAATCCATGCTTAAAATAACATCAAATCCAAACATGTAGAGAACAATTATATTACATTCAAATTTGTGGTCGGAAATGAGAATAGAACAGTAACAACATAGGAACCTCGTAACTATGCTCGTACTTAATGGAGTATCAACTGGCATATGAGAATCTAAACATTCTGGTTCTAACCCCAATGAAGGAACTAAACATGAAGCAACAAACAAATGGGATGCACTAGTGTCAAAAAATACACACGCATGATGAATGAAATAACAATATACCTCAAATGATAAGCACCTCTGCCGAAGTAGGAGGGACTTCCTAAAGAGTATATAGGTACATCGGTGCCGCTGCTGTAGAAATGGATGTGGCAGCTCAATTCCCGCCTCCTTGTTGGCCACTAATACTCGATACTACCCCTAATTGAACTGATACAACCGGCTATGATGGTGGCACTGCACAAGTAGTCTGAATCTATACGAAGACACCAAACAAACCTTCTACATATGCCCCATACCTCCACGCTGATTGCACTTGATAGTAAGGCATTAAGTCACAAGATGCCCCTCCTCTTTACACATATGGCACAACTTCTGACCCATATTGGCTAACCCTATTCTAGTAGCAAAAAATCTCTACCCTGACTATTCCTGTGGAAATGTTGCTCAATCTTCTGGGCTCCTCTTTTGATTTCCATGATTACTATTTTATGCTTGAGTTTGATACCCCTGACTCGGTCCTGAATCACGCTCTTCTTCTTCTCTGGTAACTATCTCTCCTAAAGATTAATGGTCTCTTACTGTTACAACCTGAAAAATGCAATGCCTCAACTCCTTCACAAATCATTTCACCCATTTTGCCTCTATAGATACATAAACCTTGGTATATTTTGCCAAAGCTATAAAGTCCGTCAAATATTGCATCACCGAACGAGGACCCTTAATGAGATTAAGGAAGTCATACACCTTCCTATCTTGACACATTTATGGGCAGTAGCAATTTAAGAATACATCTTTGAACCCCACCTACGTTAGTTCCCTAACCACATACACCTCTGCATATCCCTTTCACCACTCAACCACCTCATCTTGCAAAAATTGTGGTGTTGTCCTCACAATTAGCTCCCCATCGGTTAAAACCAACATATAGAAATGGTGTTCTATGTTGAACACTAAAGTATATGCTTTCTCTGTATCTTTTCCCCCATAAAAAATAGGATCGCCGACCTTGCCAATCTCCTGAGCCCTCATAGCTTGAATCCCAACCTTCTGGTTGCCATGCTAGTAAGCACCCATTGTCTCCAGCATTGCCTTGACTACCAGTAAAGTCTATTAGGCCATTATGGCAACTAACTATTGAAGGTCAACTACAACGGGTACTAAAGCGACTCCAGCTACTTCTACCATTGGTACAGGGCCTACGAGAATATCCCCCTGAACCTTTACTAATGCAACCTCCTCTTCGAGATGAGCATGTGCTACTGGGGGAGGATTAGTTTGTTCCCCGTTGCGACTGCCACACCCACCCCATCCTCCATGACCTCCATGTTTACATCCATTACATCCTCTACGGGCCATTTATAAGATCAAAAGAAATCATATAATAATCAATCTCATGTTCGTATTATTCAAGATAAGAAAAACTATGTTTGCAAATCCCAAATAACTTATTATTAATTTTGTCCACTAATAGATATCCTTGTTGGGCCTATAGGGCATCCCATGTCTATCTAACATAGAGCTAAGTGTTGACATCTATCATAACAAGCTATTGGTTTTGAAATATAAATACGTACAGGAAAACAATGTGACATAGATTGATGCAAACAAGGCACACAAGGCATTTAAGGCAACCAAGTTTCCTAGATACCTATCCCGACCTTCTAAACACAACTTACTCGAGATTTCCTACCTAGCAGACCCAATAACCTATAGCTCCCAAGGTTATCGTATACCTTGAGCTTTGATACCAACTGTAATACCCCCGGAATTCTATACAACCCCGAGTATATTACTTTATAATAATAACGACATATAGGTTAAAGACTAAACATGTCCATATTCCATTTTTTAAAATTGCATAACTCGTCAACAATTCAAAACGAATCTACTAGGTCTTATTATCATGTTTTCTGGCATTACAACTTTATTTTAAAGCAAATGAAAATATCATCTCGGTCAATGACCTACAACTGTCTAGAATCATGAAATGAATAGAATACTAATAATGATATGACGACACCCAAGTGAGCTCTAAACATTGCATAGCCTTTGTTCTCTCTACCATCAACTCTTGGTTCTACTTGGTGTTTTACAAAAAAATAAATGTATAAAAAAAATAATCAAACAAGTACGAGTAAAAAAAACAACCAATCTATTGAAATACTGCCAACGACAAATATATGAATGAAAGCAAATAACTATAAATATGTATTTGCCTAGTGCTACCTTGGCCCAAACATGCATTGCCAAAAATATGTAATCTAATGCAATGTTAGAACTATACAAAACAATGGGATATATGTCCTCCCACTCAAAATATATGTCTTTCCGATACTTTATGAGTAAAGGCTTTAAACTATAATTGTGGTAGAAGGGTTCCTGCAAAATTGGGTCACATTTGGACATATAGACTTTCGAGGCCATTGATCACCGCAATAACCAGAGAGTATAACTCTCTTCTCCCATTACCTACAAAGGTATGTCAAGCCCTAGGGTATATATGCCTCGAAGACTTAAACTGACTATTACCATTATAAACCTTAGGCTAATATTTCCAAGGCCTATAACAATTTATATCATGTCATGTCAAAACAATTATGGTTGTCAACTACAATTAACTTTCTCATAAATCCTTCAACCAATTCTAGAAATTCATATCATTCTTACATAAAAATAGGGTTCTTTAACTACAACTCTCTAACTAAATTTTGATTTATATGTTTAGAGAAGAAATTTAATTATCTACAACATTCATGTTTTGAGTAAAAACTAGTTTGAAGAAAAAAGAGGTCGAATGAGTAGTTGAGATGCATCAGGGAAACTTGACCTTCTGTCTGTCAATAGTCAATATTGTTGATAGTCACCCCATCTGACTATTTATAGTTCATGAAATTCAATTATGAAAATAGAACTCCATAGTTTGACATTCCAACCATTGTTTTATACTAAAATTGGACTATTATCAAACTTAAACTCAGGAATTTCAATGTAATGAAGTTCAATTTCCGCTATGCACCTTATACAAAGACACAGATTCCCTTTGAAAAGGTTGAATGTGAACCCTAGGTGACCCCACCTGAAGACTTCTCAACCAAACACGATCCTACTCGAATTTGACATGGAATTCATCATGAATTGGTATTTCTAACTAAAAAAAATCAACCTTTTAATAATTTTTGGTTGATTAGGGCTAGTGCAGGTATGAACCGAAGAATTAAGGGTTAAAACTTACCTCAATATGACAAGAACGAGCAGAGGGTTCCGAATCCACATTTAGATTATCGAAAGGAATATTTCTTCTCTTGGATCGAATGGATATTTCTCAAGGCTTTCTTCCCCCTTTCTCTCTTCTACTATCTCTATTGCAAAAAATATAACGTGAGATAGAACTTAAGATTTGGGAGAGTTAATTATCTTTCCCTTCCACTTCTATTTTATTACAACCTTAGTCCTTAATTTTACAGGTCCTTACAATATTTAATAAGTATCTAATACGAAACTAAAAATACAGAGAGAATAGTGCTGGCCATTACGACTTTTAAAAATCTAAAAAATTTGATATAAAAAAATTGATTGATTTGAATAATTTTTCTTGAACAAATAAATACATAGTTTTTATTATTATATATACAATAACAATAGAAACTTATAAATGAAAATCATATATCTTATGGGATTCCCTTTTTTTCCTAGTAATTATTTATCCTGCATTGAATAAAATTTATTATGTTATTAATGGGTTGTAACTGAAATGGATGATTTTCCTACTTTTAGTTTTGCTAAGAGGCTTTTATGCACCGGCAATTTAACAATATTTATCATCCATTTAATTATATTAATTATGATTGAAAAAAATAATGGTAGTATTCTAATAAATATCTAATATGATTCTGAAAATAGAAAGAGAATCGTATTGGCCATTACTACTTTTTTGAATCTGAAAATTTTGATGTAAAAAACTGATGGAATTTGAATAATTTTTCTTGAACAAATAAATACATAGTTATGGAGAAATAAATGCATTGCCTTTTGATTTGAATCTGAAAATTTTGATGTTAAAAAAATAATAGAATTTGAATGATTTTCTTTCTATTAATATTTTTTTATTAAATGAGATTTTTTTTATTAAGTTGGAGGGACACTTGGCTTGATTATGGAGTGTCACTTGGCGTGCAATATCAATAAATCGTAAAAGCTAAACCTTTTGACGTGAAATATTTTTTACATTTCATTTTGACATTTTTGAGAAATATTAATTTAAACAATTAAAAAGTTTATCCTTGGCGAATATAAATAAAATTTAGTTTACAACTTTAAATATATAGTGATCTGCAATAATTCTATTCCATATTGGTAACGAAAAATGTTTTGAATTGGAGTATTAATAATATTTTGCCAAATGTCCCATTTAGTTTGGTTTATTGTGGCAACTATTTACCAAATATCCCATTTCTCATTTTCTAGAGTGCAACTAGTCATGTCTTCAGAATTGCATTCTGTCACCTGATTAACAAGAGTTTCATTTTTCACATTGTCTTCAATCTGTGCTCCTTTACTCGCTGCCTTAGGTTCTTCGGGTTCCTGAAAGGACTGTAAAATGCATCTAAAATGAGCTCATCTGCTTGGATGATTGGTTATCAAGATGTGAATTAGCTATCAGTGAAATTATATATACCTCTTGTTTTACGATATGATCATCGACATTCTCGTCAAAACCTTTTGTTTTCTGGATCACTTTGTCGGAAGCTTTGCCTTCCTGTTCACCCTCATGGCCTTTAGATACTTCAAGAACTTGGCCTTCTGTTTCTGATGTCGGAACTTGATTTAGCTTTTCACTTATCATCTGAAATTCTTCTTTTGCTAGTGGAGAGGTGGCATTTGAATCATCGTCGCTCTTGTTTGTTGCTTCAGTTTCTACCGCTCCATTTTTCTCATCGACGTCAATTGCTGTGAGATTCTGCATGATAATTTCAGAATATCAGTTTTGTCTTTATGTTTTGCATATTCAGACTTTCGGAGACTAGTGGTATGTTAATTTTTAGAAGAGTTCACAACCGAAGATTATTCTCTCAATACTTTGTTTGCTTGCAGACAAAACTAGTAGAGAACTATGCATAGTTATTGAACTTGGGTTCTCACCTTCTCTTCTGGAGTTGCCAACACTTCAATATCATCAGAGATTGTTGTTTCTTCTTCTTTTGCTGGGATTTGGTGAGGAGTCTCCCTAGGGGTGGTAGTTTCAATCTCCTCAGAAGCTTCATTCACGAGCATCTCAGCATTTTCTGTTGTCGATTCATTTTTATGCGTGAAGCTCTGCTCCAACTCCAATGGTTCCTCACACTTTGGTGTTTCTTCCATGTCTCGCTCTTCAGTCACAATCTTGTCTACTTCTTCATGTTTGCATTCTGTCGTTAGAGCTTCTGGTTTATCCTTGAGGTTATCCTCGACTATATCCTTTACCACATGGTCAGATGCTTGTTTGGATATCTCAAATTTGTCTACTTTTTGAATGCTTTCATCTTCAACTTTTTCAATTAAAGGAGATCCTGAAATTTTGTTTTCACTTTCATCTTCTCCTTTGAAGCTTGTTTTTGTTGAATCTAGCTCGGACAAAATTGCCTTGGTAATTAAGGTATCGTCCCTCTTTTCCTCTAACTGGTAAACATCTCTAACTTTTCCTGCTGTGCCTTGTGAACAATCTGTGGGTTCAAATACAGGTTTTGCATGCTGATCCATGTTCGAATCCACTATAATGTTTTCATCTGTTGTCATATCTATTTCATCTCCATTCTGCGAGCCATCCAACTTTTCTATGGAATGGAATTGATTTTCTTCAGTGTTCTTCTCCACTTTCCTATCAGCAACAGAGAGCGATTGCAAAAAGTTATCACCCTCAGTGGCTTTGACAACATCTTCATTGACCACAAGCACATCAGCAACGTCAGTGCCGTGCTCTATTTGCATTCTTTCTCTTGCTGCGAAAGTTTCTGTGGTCCCAAAAGGTTGAATAAATTTAGATTCCACCTTTTCTTCTACCGCTATTAACTCTTCTGAAGCTATTCTGGAATTTCCACTATTACATTCTTTGTCTTCCACTTCTATTTTCTACAGCAAAAGAAGTTACATAGGGATGTGTGTTTCATCAGTCACTGAATTCAGCTTAGCAAATATTTTCTTTTTTCTTTTTATCTTCAGAAATTGCTGAAATTATGTTGAGATCGGGAGTCCCTGTTTCAGACTCTGTTATACAAGGATAATACTTAAATAATATAGTTTTCCGTTTCGTATAATTGAAATTGTAACTGAAGTCTAGGAGGCCATGAGGTGGAGAATATTTTTATAAGATACAAAAGTAATTATAGAAATGAAAAGTTTCATGTTTATCCGGTGTCAAAGTTGAGACTTTAGCGTGGCTCGACTAATAAAATGACTTGTTAAAAAAAATTGAGTTATAGAATATCCCCAACACCAACTAGCGGCAAGAATCTTCCTGCCAGATATTTCAACCCGAAAGGTGTGGTTCCCTGTTAGCATCTAGTTGTATCTATGTATTTATATGGGGCTAGATTCTGAATATTTATATACATATCTATGCATATAAGATTCAAGCTTACAACTAGGACAGACGATAGTCTGTATGCTGCTGGTGCCTAGATTCTGCATGCTTTAAGTTTGAGTTAGATGCTGAATATTTCTGGATATCAATTATTAGTCACTTGCAAGCATGACATGATCACTGTAAACTAGTAGCCCATAATTCTTGTACCTAGCTTTCTTTCTTTGCAGAAACAAGATCATAGCGCTATGATTTATATATTTAAAGAGATCAGCATAATAGTACTAATCTACAAAATTGTGATAATTGTATTTGGTATGACAACAGAAATCAACCATGGAGGGGGAACATTGCTTACCATTGGAGAGATGAGATCCGAGATACCTGCCTCGGTAGCCATTTTCTCCTACGGTACTTGGTTGATTCAGTTTGAAGAAAATTCTCTACTAAGTCCCACAATGATCAGGTTGGTGCATGTTATCTTATGATTTTCTTTCATGCTTTTGAGTTGAGAGTGTTCAAATATTTGAAAGTGTATCGTGCAGTTAAAAGTAGTCATCTAATGACAAGTTGCCACTAGTTGTATGCTTATGTTTCGCTGAGTTGGCAAGTCCAATAATGCTAACATTGGCCCCACTAGATGAATCTCACATGCTATGGCTGATCCATTTCAAGTGAAATACATATCTTGGGAAGTTATTTGTATATATGTACATAGAAATTTTCGAGTTTTTTTTTTTTTAGGCCACGTGGGTCCCAATTTTATAAAAATGGTACAACAGTAGAAAAATTTGGAAAAATGGTATACCGGTATTATTCGTCGTTACTAATGGCGAAAAGTGTAAAATTCGAATATTTTTCACCATTAGTAATGGCGAAATATGAATAATTCGCCACTACCAATGGCAAAAAATTAAAAAAAATAATAATACAATTC
>MKEJ01013820.1:0-15344 GCA_001753735.1 Embelia ribes
TCATAAATAAATAATACAGCTGAAAATATACCAATACCGTCACTTTATTGATCAAAGTATGATTACCGCATTCAGATGTCTAATTTACATCATTATACTATTGAACTGCACTGCTACAGTGTTGGCGAAAAATTTTGGGGCCTTATAACAAAATTTCTCTTTTGTACAAAAACTAATATCTCTCCATGATTGTTGAAGTCCTCTTAACACTACAACAACAGAATGAGCAAGAGTTCTGAATCACAGACGATAGTGTGAAAGCTGTCATATTGGTAATTCTTAATTATATATGTTGAAGACAACACATAAGAATAAGAATGTGAGAATGAAAGTTTTTTGGTGAGACGGGCACCCATAATTTAATATGGTATTGCTATATAATTTAACTAGTGTGAAGCCCCGTTGCAAATGAGAAATTTATTCATATTTTATTTTCATTAATTAATTTTAAATTGCTTTTGTGTGCATAAATCTATTGAGTGGAGATATTAATTATATGGATAAATATTCTCCGATCACAAATTATTCATAAATATAAAATTTTGAAGGTCCCTAAATAGGGTTTTGTACATGATTCGCCCTCTTAAGGCGCTTGTTTCTTAAATATAATTACTTATAAAAAAAAATTAGTCAATATGTCAAATCAATTTTGCTTTTTTAATTAAGAATGAATAATTTATTGATAGTATAAAACACATTAGTACATTAGATTTTGATTGTAACAGTATCAAAATATAGAAACAATCAAAGAAAGCAAATTGTGTATAATTTTTTTTCTTGGCTAATAAATAATTAAATATACTTTAACGTGAACATTACATCTAAATAATTCCATAGTAGTATGCAAAATTATGAAACATAAATTTAGATCTGATTTTAATTAATATCAATATATGGAGTGACTTTATAATTTGTGATTAACATAATTTTATAAGAGATTTTTATAATATGAATTGAAATGTTACTTTTTAAAATAAAAATTCGATAGGTAACATAATTTTTTTTTGTTATATATGCAATAATAATGGAAACTTATAAATGAAAATCACATATCTTATGGGATTCCCTAGTAATTATTTATCATGCACTTAATTGAATTTATTATGTTATTAATGAGTTGCAACTGAAAATTATAAACTGAAATGAATGATTTTCCTACTCTTTAGTTTTACTAAGAGGCTTTTATGCACTGGCAATTTAACAATATTTATCATCTATTTAATTATGTCAATTATGACTGAAAAAAAGGGATGGTAGTATCTAAAAAGTATCTAATATGAAACTAAAGATGGAGAGAATGGTGTTAGTCATTACGACTTTTTGGAATCTAGAAAAAAATTTTGATGTAAAAAACTGATGGAATTTGAATAATTTTTCTTGAACAAATAAATACATAGTTATGGAGAAATAAATGCATTGCACTTTGATTTTAATCTAAAAAAATTGATATGGGAGTTCTTTTGCATAGTAATTATTTATCATGCATTAAATTGAATTTATTATGTTATTAATGAGTTGCAACTGAAAATTATAAACTGAAATGAATGATTTTCCTACTTTTTAATTTTGCTAAGAGATTTTTATGCACCAGTAATTTAACAATATCTATCATCCATTCAGTTATTTTAATTATGATAAAAAAAAAAGCAGTTAGTATCTAAAAAGAATCTAATATGATACTGAAAAAAGAGAGAGAATGGTGCTGGCCATTACAATTTTTTTTAAATCCGAAAAATTTTGATGTAAAAAACTGATGGAATTTGAATAATTTTTCTTGAACAAATAAATACATAGTTATGGAGAAATAAATGCATTGCCTTTTGATTTGAATCTGAAAATTTTGATGTTAAAAAAATAATAGAATTTGAATGATTTTCTTTCTATTAATATTTTTTTATTAAATGAGATTTTTTTTATTAAGTTGGAGGGGACACTTGACTTGATTCTGGAGTACCACCTGGCGTGCAATGCTAGTGCCACTTGTCATACTCACAGCGCGTAGACCTGGCTTTTATATTATTAATATGATATCATATACATCCATATATTAAGACAAGCATTACATTCTATTTGCACCCAGTCCATAGTACCACGAGGGCCCAAAGAATTTCTTTTGGAGGTCTACAGATTTTCTTTTCAGCTACCCACTTGTCTTCTTTCTTCTTGTTATGCTTCTGCACCCCTTTATTTAAGAAAATTGTTTTCTTGACTCGTTGCAGGTTTTTTATAGATGAGAGTACCTTCCCTTTTTCTTTTGGAATGAGTTGCTTCCCTTTTTTTTTTGAAGGATGAGTAGCTTCCCTTTGGTAAAATTAGGATATGTGAAACACAAGAAAAGACCTCTTTTCGTTTGGGTTTTTACGGCATGAAACCAATGGGGAGTATAAATGTTATGGACATTTTTATAATATATATGTAAGGGAACTCTACTTGTTTTCTTATTTCTATTGATGAATGGGAGTGCGCCATTTCCCAAATTAATTTAAGATTATTATTGTTCGTTTTGAGGTCTTTGTCATATCCGCAGGTCCCTTTGGAGGTGTTTTTTTGTTGTTATATAATTCTGATTTTTCCTCCTTTCTCCTTGCCTGGCAGGTATATCCTTTGTTAATTGAGAAATTCTCCTTTGAAGAGCAAGCATCATTGGTTTGGCAGTTCTTATGCAGCATTCCCGTGAATATGATGACCAAATTCCTCCCCTGGCTTTCATCTTCTGTTTCACCTGATGAGAAACAGGATATGATACAGTGTTTGCATGAAATAGTACCAAAAGAGAAATTACTTCAGCAGGTGAGTTTTCATTCAAAGCAACAAAAAATTTGGTTTTGCTTTCTTATAGCTAATAATCTATTCCTTCTTTTTTTCTGTTTTCAATGTTTTGCTTGCTTGAATCCCACTGTTTCATTTTCTTCTCCCAAAGGTTATGCTTAACTGGATGGAGGGTATGAATCCTCAGACCCAATGCATGACAGCTTCATGTCATAATGGTGGCAACTTGACCTGTGAAGCAGAAAATGTAGCCTGTGCATGTGAATCTTCAAGGAGTGGAAAGAGAAAACTTTTATGGTCAAGAAACAAAATATCTGATATTGCTGGGCCACATCCAATAAATGAGATATTGCATTGGCATAATGCTATAAGAAGAGAATTGATAGACATTGCTGAGGAAGCGAGAAAGATACAGCTTGATGGAGATTTTTCAAATTTAGCTGCCTTCAATGAGAGGCTTCAGTTTATAGCTGAAGTTTGTATATTTCACAGGTATAGGATGTTTGGTTGGCGGGTAATGCATCTTTCAATGCCTGTGAAATATCTTTGCTCTTCTTGATTATTATGTTCCACTCGTGTAATTCCTTGAGCAAAAATATAGAACAAGTCCCATATTCCCAGTACGTGTGTAGCAGATTGTCATCCTTCTGAGCACATGTTGAATTGTTTCAGTCGTTGGCTCTTTTGGGAAGGGCAATACTTAATAGGGGTTAATTACCATTTTAGAATATTAAGTTGTTCTTTTTGTTGCTCTGGTTAGTGAAAATGGTTTATTTATTTTTGTTAAATTATCCCGTATCATTCAAAAGTGGTGATTAGTAAACTTTGCTCGCATAAGATACAACCATAGTTTGGAACAAACATCTTAATGGCCATGAGAATAGATAAAAATCGTAAAATCTTTTGGTGCGCATTGCGCGTTTGTTGTCTTTTGGTGCACATTACACGTTTGTTTTCTGCTCAAGTATTTATTCTACTTTAACTAACAAAAAGAGCATTTTACCTGTCTAATTGTTCAGTATAGCGGAGGATAAGGTCATATTCCCGGCAGTCGACAGCGAGCTTTCATTTTTCCAGGAGCATGCTGATGAAGAAAATCAATTCAACCAGTTTCGGGCTCTCATTGAAAATATGCAAAACGAGGGAATCAACTCTTCAACTGCTGAGTTTTATGAGAAATTATGTTCACTTGCTGATCATATAATGACAACCATTCAGAGGCACTTTGAAAATGAGGAAGTGCAGGTGACCTTTTTCTTCCTAAAAGCTGCAGTCAAACATGTCTTAAGGGCTTTCTTTGGTGGTAATTTATTGGGGAAAAAAGTATTTGTTTTTCATCTAGTTTAAAGCTTCTATCTTAAAAAAAGCTGAAAGCTTTGCTTAAAAGCTGAGTAGTCAAATGCGGTCTAACTTTTAGTAAGAAAATAGGAAAGTTTGAGTTTAAAAGCTGCAACCAAACAAACCTAAAGCTAGAAGTCCACATTATTGTGTTTAATATCTTCAGGAGGATGCTGTACCCATATTAAGTTATTCCCTAAAGCTTGTTTCCATTAATATCTTTAGTTATTCTTAAAAATGAAATCATGTTTCTTTGACGGAGATAACCCAAAAACCTTCACGTCTATTCCTTCCATATAATTATGGGCAGGATTTCATGACTTGAAACTATTGTGAACGTGTGCTTCATTATTCCGGGGAACATTCAATTCCCCCTCATTTGTAGGTCCTACCACTGGCCCGAAAGCACTTCAACTTTAGAAGACAACGGGAACTTTTGTATCAGAGTTTGTGTGTCATGCCCCTCAAGCTGACTGAACGTGTCTTGCCGTGGCTGGTTGGATCACTAACTGAAGATGAAGCCACAGATTTCCTTCGAAACATGTATTTGGCAGGTCCTCTACTTGAAATGTCCTTATAGTCCTTGCCAACATGGAAAATGGTTCATTTATTGTTAATATATTGGGTTTCTATTTTTCCAGCTCCAGCTTCAGACACAGCGTTGGTGACCCTATTTTCTGGATGGGCATGCAAGGGGCGTCATCAGGGTGTATGTTTGTCTTCTAGTGCAATTGGTTGTTGTCCTGTCAAAATGTTTGCTGATATGGAAGAAGATTTTGTTCGACCATGTTGTCTATGCCCTCTCTTAGTTCAGAATGAAGAAGATGAGAGACCAGTCAAGCGTAATATCATACCGCCAAGCAAGAACAGTAATATAGATGATCATTCGGAGACTTTAATGGATCAGAATTTCTCCTGTGGGGACCAGTCTTGCTGTGTCCCTGGTCTCGGGGTGAACAGCAATAATTTGGGGCTGAACTGTATTTCTTCAGTGAAATCTTTGCGTTCTCTGTCTTTCATCTCCTCTGCCCCTTCCTTAAATTCCAGTCTTTTCTGCTGGGAGTCAGACAGTAGCCCGTCCAAGAATTCAGGTGCAGTTCATCCCATTGATACTATATTCAAGATTCACAAAGCTATACGCAAAGATTTAGAATATTTAGATGTTGAATCTGGAAAACTTAGTGTCTGTGATGATACTTTCCTTCGGCGGTTCATCGGAAGATTCCGTCTACTTTGGGGCCTATATAGAGCTCATAGCAATGCCGAGGATGAAATTGTCTTTCCTGCTTTGGAATCTAAAGAGGCACTTCACAATGTGAGCCACTCGTATACACTCGATCATAAGCAGGAGGAAAAACTATTCGTGGATATATCATGTGCCCTTTCTGATCTTTCACATCTTTATGAAGGTTTAACTGAAACTAATGCTGAACTTGCTGCTGAGCATGGTGATGATATTATGAGAAAGTACAGTGAACTAGCTACTAAGCTACAAGGCATGTGCAAGTCCATCAGAATTAGCCTAGATCACCATATTTTCCGTGAAGAGCTGGAGCTCTGGCCATTGTTTGGTAAACATTTTTCTCTCGAGGAGCAAGACAAACTTGTTGGGCGCATTATCGGGACGACAGGTGCTGAAGTGCTCCAATCTATGTTACCTTGGGTGACTTCAGCCCTTACTCAGGATGAGCAGAACAAAATGATGGATACGTGGAAGCAGGCGACCAAAAACACAATGTTTAACGAGTGGCTTAATGAGGCTTCGCTGCAGCCTGAAATCTCAGAAAGTAGTTCTCCTAAAGGTTTGCACTCTGTTTCTGGAAACTTGTGGTTGTGGTTGTTTTTGTTTTGTTTTGTGTTTTTTTTTTTCCTGTTTTCAAATTGTACTTAAGTTTTCGTTATGTGGTACCTAGGTATTGACTCTCTGGAAAGCTTGGAGTTGAGTGATCAGATGTTTAAGCCTGGGTGGAAAGACATCTTTCGCATGAACCAGAATGAACTGGAGGCTGAGATCAGAAAGGTTTATCGCGATTCAACGCTTGATCCAAGGAGGAAAGCGTATCTTGTTCAAAATCTTATGACAAGGTTCGTGTTGGCCAACTTGCTTCTGTTAAATGGAGTAGACCTTTTAATTTGCTCCAATGTATTTATGGATAAAAAATGTGGCAGTTTAGGTTTTTATCACCATTTCCTTGTGAGTCTTGCTCATCCATTTCTTTTTCTTTTTCATGTTAGTCGCTGGATAGCTGCTCAACAAAAATCGACCCAAGCAGTTGAAGTCGAAACTTCAAAAAATGATGGTATTCCAGGATGCTCTCCCTCGTTTCGAGATCCTGAGAAACAAGTGCTGGGGTGTGAACATTACAAAAGAAACTGTAAACTTCTTGCTGCTTGCTGTGGAAAATTGTTTACTTGCAGGTTTTGCCATGACAGAGTGAGCGACCACTCAATGGACAGGTAGTTTGTCTTATTCCAATGGTAAAGGTGGGTTCAGATTTTAAGTACTTAATATTTCATTTAACATTTGCAGGAAAGCAACCACAGAGATGATGTGTATGCGTTGCCTGAAAATTCAAGCAGTAGGGCCAATTTGCAGTACGCCCACATGCAATGAGCTTCCCATGGCACAGTATTATTGCAATATTTGCAAGTTCTTTGACGATGAAAGGTTGGTTAATCAAATATCAAATAAAATGGTTGGAAGGGTGACATGGTTTTTTATGTTAATTATCCTATTTCTGGAATTTATCATGCTCTCGTCATTTTATTTGCTTTTAGAGCGTTATAATCTTTTACATTCCTTTAGCTTATTTTGATTTTTTATCCTAGATCAGTAGTTAGAATGCTGTTTTGTAACTCAAATGAGACCATAGCTTTTGCTTCTTATTACCTTTCTGCTGGGCTGTGTTGCCAATGGTAGGAATTGTCAAGGCCAAGGCCCAAGAACTCAAAAACTTCAATTTATCTAGCGTATTTCAAGCTTCAGCTTTGTGGATCGAAAGTCAAGATTATGTGGAATCTGAATTTGATGATGCCTAGAGGATAATTGATGCTTGTACATATTGCAGTGGTCAAAACAATGTTGCATTATCTGTTGCAGTTTTTGTATCTTGATTTTTCAATCATTTGGTTGCACCTCCTTATTGTGATTGCAATGACCATCATGAACTGCTAATTATTATCTTGTTGTGACATTCTCTTTGGCCGTTTATACTTTCTTCCATGATTCCCTCCCACCGTAGTTTTCTCTATTTCTCTCTGTGTGTATGTGTGTGAGGGTGTTGTTTGGTTGTTTACTCTTTCAGGACTGTGTATCATTGCCCGTTTTGCAATCTTTGTCGGCTTGGAAAAGGTCTTGGAATTGATTTTTTCCATTGCATGAAATGTAACTGTTGCCTGGCCTTGAAGTTAGTGAACCACAAATGTTTGGAGAAAAGCTTAGAAACAAATTGTCCAATATGTTGCGAGTTCTTGTTCACATCAAGTGCAACAGTTAGGGCTCTCCCTTGTGGCCATTACATGCATTCGGCTTGCTTTCAGGTCTCTCTACTCTCTTTCTTGTCACCGTGTTTGTGTTTCCTTATCATCTTACTAATATATATCCTCTTTTGGTGTTTGAAGAAATTTTTGGACTAAACTACCCATTAATGGTTTTTTTGTAATCGACTAGGCTTATGCATGCAAAAACTACATCTGTCCAATATGTAGCAAATCTATGGGTGATATGGCGGTAAGATTCTTTTTTCTTCTTTTTTGAACTGTGCTAATAAAATTTCGTGGACATTTTAAATATTTTAACCTGTTCTGTGACTAATTGAAACCCCTTAAAGTGGATTTGTAGTAATTCCTTACAAAATTGCTTAAAAGTAGAGACATAAAACTGGTTGCTTAAAAGTGGATTTGAGAGCTTTGTAGGTATATTTTGGTATGTTGGACGCTTTGTTGGCTGCAGAGGAGCTTCCTGAGGAATATCGTGATCGTATGCAGGTACCTTTTGGATTAATTATAGAATGATGTTATCAATCCATTGACCTAATACTGCAGCCTTCGTTTTTAGAGGTCAGAGCACAATCATCTTTAGTAAGTAGAAAAATAGAATTTTGTATTCAGCACATCATGCTTATGATTGACTCGGGCTCCATAAACCACTGCTTTCTGGCCATCCCACTTGCTGTCGTTCTTTTTCTTTATGGAGTACCTTTTTTTTTTCTCTGGGTAAATTTCTTGTGCTTTTTTCGGTTTTGCTTAGAGTATTTTAGCTAGTTTCTTGTTTTCAGTAGTTCTAGGATGAAATGAAATCAACTTTTTAATATTCTAATGTATTCACAGGAGTTTTTATTTATTTAATATATATATTTTTTGTGCGTTTGAAATTCAGAACAACGAAAAACTTCATTTGGACTTCTAAAAATGTAGTTTTAGGGACATTATGCTGTAATGCTAACCATACTCAAGCCTTACATTTTGTGTATTATCAGGATGTTCTTTGCAATGATTGTGAGAGGAAGGGTACAGTTCGGTTTCACTGGTTGTATCACAAATGTGGGTTCTGTGGGTCGTATAATACGAGGGTCATCAAAGCCGAGAGGATGGATCCTGGGTGCCCTACCTCCAATCAGTGAAAGTTATCTCTACTAGTAAACTATTATCATAGTGTTGATAAATCATTTGAGTTCTTGTACGCACAACTGCAGCAATTTTCACCAGTTTATTGCATCTCGTTCTGGTTTATATTTTCCCTTTTTATTGGTTCGGTTTAATTAGTGTGCAGAGGTGTGCATGTAAATGAAATGTTCAGTCAATGGATTGACCAGTATAATATATAACTGTTCCAAAAAAAACTGAATGGTATGAGTGTTTGCACGAGCGATTAGGGGTTTTAAATGATTACTCAGTTAGGACATCAAGGCCTTGCTTTTTTTTTTTGGCTGTAAGATAGCAGAGCTGTAATTGAGTTTTGTTTCACTGTAAATTACTTTACTTTAGCTGTATTATTCAAGCATATCCTTTTTTAGAGATGTCAATGTACTGTTCAATAAAATTGCATGTTCTAGGAATACTTTACATCTCAAATTTATCTGGGTAAGACTCCCCTTGTAAAATCCGGAATTCCATCGTTGGTTTTTTGTGTAGGCATTCCGTGACATTACATAGTAACGACAGTCGCATATGGAAAAACTTGCTTGAGAATTGGTGTTGACCTTCTCGGACCTTGGTGATGTTACTGAATTAATCACTCATAACTAACATATTATAATATCGTGCGCTTCATTTTGCTACTGCAAACTCTTGCTACTTGCTAATGTAAAGAGTCAGCAAGTAGGCGGGCTTGTGAGCATTACGTTCTTAGTTATCTACACGAGCTAACACGATAGCTCGACGTTCTTGTTACACAAAGAAACTGACGATGAAAGGGCCGTAAAAGTACTTCGGGAGAAAAAAGTAGTTTGTTGGAAAGAGGTCAAAGGGGATTACCAAATTGGAGAAATCACTGGATTTAGATTGAGCTTATTCGATTTAAATGTCAAAGCCGACATCTATGATTTATCCGCTGAGCAGCTGAAGCAAAAACATAGACATCGATCCGAATTCGTTTTATCCAAAAGTTCGCATGTTCGGCCCTTGATTATTTGAATTTGTTTATATGAAACATATATTTTCATCAGACATGAAAATATAGTGACAAAAGACTATATTTGTTTGGCCCAAAACTTATTTGTCACCGTTACACACATAGCCGTGGATGACACTCTCTCTTGATAACGGGCCTTTAAAAAATTTAAAAAGCGGGCTGTTGAATATGGGCCTTCCGTATTTCTTGTCCACCCACCACTCCTCTCCAATTAAAAAATAAAAGAAATCAAAATTAAAAATATATATATATATATATATAATCTATATGGTACACGCGAACGTTTAAATCTCTCTCTTTCTCTCCTCCGCCCACCTCTCCGTCGTCCCCATATATAAATTTCCCGGCTATACATACATACATACATACATATATACTCATATAACGCCAATTCTCCTCTCTCTCCTTCTCTCTCTCCTTCTGAAGAAACTAAATAATTCTCTCTCTCTCTCTCTCTCTCACCGAAGGTTAATGGACGCGCCTCGGCACCGAACGAGGCCTCTCCACAACTTCGCCTTGCCGGAGTTGCGGTGGGCCAACCAGCGCCTCCTCCGCTGCATGAACCTCCCCCACGACCCCGCCAGACGCCGCAGATCCCCCGATTCCGGCGACTCCGATGGCATCGACGCGGTGAGGGAGAAGCTCATGCTCGATCTCAGAGCCGCCGCCGATCAGATGAAGCTATCAATGATGCCTGAAAAGGACGCCGCCGCCGGAGAACTGAACCTGGCGGGGCGGCCGTGGAATTTGAGGACCCGGCGGGCTGCGTGCAAGGCCCCCGCGGCAGAGAAGGATTCAGTCTGCGACCCACAGAGGGTGGAGGCGAAGCCGAGTCGATTGAGAGGCGTAACTGCAGCGCCGGTGAAGTTTTCGGTGTCGCTGACGAAGGCGGAGATCGAGGAGGATTTCCGGGCTATTGCCGGGGTGAGGCCTCGGCGGCGGCCCAAGAAGCGGTCCAAGACTGTTCAGAATGAACTTGATGTAATCCCTCCTTTCTCTCTTTCTCTCTCTCTCTCTATATATATGTGTGTGTGTGTATGTATGTATATACTTACAGTAGAGTAATTAATTTCGTTTTTTCTGTCTCTGACTTTTGTTTTTATATTTGATGCAGCAATTGTTCCCGGGTTTGTGGTTGACGGAGATAACACCGGAGACGTACAAAGTTGATGATGTGGCGGGACAGGAAAGGTATTGAAAAATGTGCAGAAGATTTTTGAAATCCATTTTCTGTTTCTTAGCCCATGATGGTGGTTTTTATGACTAATAATTTATATTTGGATTAATCTGTTTTTGGTCGATTCAAAATTAAAAATTTTGTTTATGATTAATGATTTGTGGAGATTTACAATCTGATTGATGAGAATTTTGTTGTTTTGTCTGCTTTGAGAATTGCTGAACCACAATTGTTTAAAAAGCACAGTTTCAAATTCCCTTTTTAAATCAAATTTATGTACAAACTGCAGATTTGTTTAAGATAAAACTTCCCTTGTGACAAATTTTCACAGTTTAAAACTGCGACTTTTTATTTATGGTTTTTTGAAGTCACTTTTTCAGTCTGTGACTTTTTTGTGTTGACCTGTGACTCCAAAATGTAATTTTTCCATAGAGGCGACGTTAAAAGCACAATTTGAAATTGTGAATTTTGAAACAATCTTGGTTCGGTAATTATTACGAAAACAACATTGCTTTGTTAAATTGTTTCTAAACTTACCTTATTATGGTAAAAACAACCTTCAAGAATTTGTTGGAATTTGTGTTTATATTTTTCCTTAATGTTCGTACAGATAGGAGAGGTGGTTTGATTCATGGAGCAGTTTTTGATTGCTGTGGCTGGGAGAAGCTAACTGAAAATAATGGTAAAGGGCAATATGTGTATATTTGGTGTTCTATAGAAGTTTTTAACTTTTGAGTGATGATTAATTGTACTAGTTAAGGTTATTGGAAATGCAAACTCAAAGTGATTTAATTTTAGTTTTTTCATTGTTTCTATTTGAGGAAATGCTACAAGTATAACTTGTCAATGATTGAAATTCTATAGCAAGGTTTAAGGTTTTGCAGTGTCGATTATGTTTGTATATGTTAATTGGAAACGATGTTCAGTGTTTGCTCATCAAAATGTGATTTTGCTATGCTAATTGATTCAGTAACTTTCCTTAATGAAGGGGGATAGTTAAATTATTAGATTTTATTAGGTTTATTGACCATATCACTTGCAAAGATTATCTTACGACATTCTGTTGTGCTAGCTGAAGATGTGTTATTGAGTCAGTGAGCCGTGATGACTGTGTCACATTTCATTTCTCGTCATTGGTATCGATTTATCATTTCTCCTTTTACATGCGTAGCTTCACTGAAAACCTGCTAATATTTGTACAGAAAACTTGTTTCACCATTTTCAAATATTTCTGGCTCTACGGTTTGTTCTTGTATTTGTGATAACTCTGCTGCTGCACCTGGTTGGAATTGCTTTATTCATGCCAAATACCTGATTTGATATCTTATTTTGGTTCCATTTAACCAACTCCAAATTCTTGAGATTAAGGCTTGTATCTTGTTGTTTATCTGCGTTTTACTTGCAACACATGATTTCTGTATCGCCTTTGTTTTTTTTGGGACTGTGCAGCAACCTTTTAGCTTTAGTACTCTTTGCTCAGAGATTAGTATAGTTTATTTATAAACCTCATGTTCTGGCTTTAATTCTTGCAATTTTGGTTGCCATGTTCTTTTGCAACTTGCTTAAATGAAGTTACATATTTTGTCGGGTTAGAAACAATTGAATTGATGATTTTTAGAAAAGATGCTATTCTATTGTATCTTTGTGAGGCTGGCATTATGTGTAAATGTTATGATTCTCACTTCGATGTGTCTTAACTTATTGATAATTGATTTTGGCATTGTTTTCATTAATGCTTGTGTTCAACAGCATTATTCATAAAAGTATCTTTAGAAAGGGTAAAATTTTCCTAGATGACCTTGTGATGCTTATGGTGATCAAATTTATTTCGCTTTTCGCATATATGATTTTAATTTTGCACACTTGATCTTGGTCCTGCTCAAGATAAAGCAACAGCATTTTCTTGTCAGTTATCCTACTCATAGCAGCATGAGAATTATGCTTATTATTCTGTAATTTGGGTAGAGATCTCTCAGGCAACATTGGCATGCCACCTGTTCTCTATGTTATTGACCTTGCGTGTTGGGCAATAAACAGGTTCTTTTTTGAAAATATTAAAAAGGGTCTTATTACAAAGGTTTTCCTAGCTTTTTTCTCTCAATCTCATTTTGGTCCCTAATAAAGCAATCACTGCCCTTCTTTCATTTGCAACTTATCCTTTAGTGCCACGAGTCCTTAAATTTGTGTAAAAATTTGAGTTTGATGAAAGGGTCACGTTGCAGCAAATTAGAAGTAACTGGATTTCCTTTTAATTCGAATCCAGGGAGCAAAGTGGATTTGAAGTAGAATTTAAGGTACTTTATGAAAAAATTATTTATGTCAAAGCATTCGGTTAAGTTAGTTGATGGTTGGTAACAGTGTGCAACAATTTGATACCATGGTTTTGTTTAAAGGGTTTAATAGATACTTCATTTTGATTTTTCTTTTGGAGCCAAGATTGCTCTGCTGGATTGTTTTGTTTAAAGGGTTTAATAGATACTTTATTTTGGTTTTTCTTAAGGATTAAGAATTGCTCTGCTCGTTACTATTTCATTACATTTGTTTATAATTTCTCTCATTAGTCCTTATTTTGTTCTAAAATACATTGAAGTAAGTTAGGAACTTATGATTGCCAAAGTGAGTAAATGAAATGGCATGTAGTTAGATATCCGAACTTGGGAGCCTGTTTGGCTTTGTATTGATTCTTGTACAGTATATAGAGGCTGGTGTCTGACCGTAGTTAACTATTTGTTCTGTTACTTTGCTATATATGTGTATATAAATCAATATATACATGTATTTTCTATTTTGAATTTTCCACTGGAGAATTGATCTATCACTGATCAGCACTTGCATCACGGTCAGGGATGAGGTTTCTATGTTCTTATCAATCTCCAGTATCAAATTGGTGAGTATTCCAAATTCAAAGTGTTGTTATTTTAATAAGAACTGTATCTCTTGTGTAGTCTATCCGGGTTTGCAATTTTCATTTTCTTCATGATTTCTCTGCCTTTTTGTTGTGATTGCGTTCTCTATTCATGAGCTGCACCAGCACTAGTGCACCACCTTCCACAGCGCTGTATTAATACACGATCGATGAAGATTCTCGGAATTTTTTGCTGCGCATCTTTTTTATTCTTTTCATATTTATTCTGCAAGATTTTGTCTTGTGATATTTATTACATTGGGGCTTAATAGCATAGCAGCGATGTCTGTTGTATCGGTGCTTTAACACTTTACAGGGATTGGAGACCTGCCCAGCAGTGGTGCTTGGCAGAGTGCAGGAATTTCGCATAAAATTTAAATTTGAAAAAATGATTATGATGCGATGTGCATGACTGATGCGTAGGGCCTCTATCCATTTTACGGATGCTACTATATGCTTCTTTAGTAGACAATGAGTTGTTGGGTAGGCAAATATTTGGTCTCACAATATTGGTGGAGACTTGGTAGTTGGGTTTTGTTGGAGTGTTTTCAAAGTAAACATTGTTTTCAAACGTCATAATCTAGGTATATATGGCTATATATTCTGTTTCTTCAGTTGGAATTAGTTATTCAGTTGAGTTACTTTTGAGGCGGCCGTGTGAATGTACCAGCCTAAACGAAGGAACAAAACAGAGGACGAATGATACTTGATCTTACGCATTGCGTGATCATGACCATTAAGTTCCATACGATCATAGAAAGGAGCCCCGTGGAGAGGTCTCGTTACTAGTGAAAGAAGCTTTGGGCTCGTATTTTTCATGGATCGAGATGGCAATTTAGAGGGGAAGTGGCAATATTCATAGTTTTTTAGAGGGGAGGTAAATTAATTTTAATTGATTACTTAATTTAACAATTGGATCTTAATTATTTTGTTCTCCTCCCCTCCACTCCCTTCTTTTTTCCTTTTTTTTATTTTTTTAACTAAATTAGCCAAGCATAAATTAATTTGCTTCCCCTCACCTCCCCCACTTTCCCTCCAAACTCTACAACCAATCAAATTAAATATTGATAGAGAGTTTTATGAGCAATAATACCTCGTGTGAATTTTGAATTTTACGTGTTATATCATGTATTGTGGCAGTTTCGTACAATGGCTAGTTCATAAATTAATTTATTTTGATTTTTTTGGGGTAGAGAATTAAGGGCAACACTAAATGTAAATAATGAGTTTTATATTAAATCTCATGACAATGAGATTTTATTCTAAAATAGAAGTTTTTTGTAAATTCACGTTTGAAATAGTTCATTAAAGCTATAATAAGTATAAAACACACGTTAATTTTGGATTTAATTTTAAATATACTCAAAAACAAATGTTTTTGCAATATAGGTTTTGACATGTAGCATTTTATTAGAAATAATTCAGCCCTAATTCCAAATTTCCAACTATGGGTTGTGTTCAGATTGCAATTCTTAAGCCAAAAAAATCCAATTTTTCCTTGACAAAAAAAAAAATAATAATAA
>MKEJ01013822.1:0-16786 GCA_001753735.1 Embelia ribes
TTTTTTTTTTTTTTTTTTTTTTTTTTGGCTGCAATGCCTTATTTTTTTCTGTTTTATGTTATGGCTTTGTGATTGCGGGCATCCATTTTCCACCTTTAGAGTTTAATATAGAAAATTTTATATTATTCGTTTTAGATGATTGTTCAGGCAAAGAACTCTATTATTTTTTAGTGCTGTTGTTGATTTTAGACTTTTACATGTCAGGATTGGATTTTAAGACTGAATGAAGAAAATGGCTTGCTGAAGAAAAATCTGAATTCAACTCGAAATTTGTCCAGAAATGAAAGTTTGAAGACCTCAACAAATAACCTAAATGGGTCGAAGGTATAACTTGAAATTTGAAATTATTTCACTTAGGCATAATGTTTCTGTTTTGTTTAAATTATAGCTCGTTAGCTCACCGTGTAGCCACAGTGAACCCAAAACGACTGGTACTTTCGCTATGTACTTAGGTTTGTGCAATTGGTTTTTGTAAGTTGGAGTGGCAGGAAGGCATGAACTTGGTTTTTATCTGCTTTATTTTAATATGTGACATTGTTCACCACTGTCTCATCAAAAAGCTTGAGCTGTTAGTGAGTGGGGTATATTATACTCTATATCTTTGAAGTTCTTGTTTACATTATTCCTCCAGTGTGAGTGGTATACAAGTAGATACATATACTTGCACTTTTTTTCGCTGTTGAGCACTTGAAGTATATGGACTAACAACATTTCAGATGTTCAAAAGGCGAAAATTTGATCTTAAACCGAGATTGACTGGTGTTTGGAATTTTTCAGGGAACTATCGATCAGTCGCCCAATCGGCAGTATAAGGGTATCACGAAGAATCGATTGTCCTTCAGCAACCAAACAAGCAATGGCTTTAAACATGATCGATTAAGTAATGGATCTGCACAACCTGATGTTGTTGAGACTATGATAGGATCTGAAAAGGTAACAAAGCCTCTTGAGTTGCAATGCACATGTTAGCTAGAGATGTAGTTGGTCAGCGTGATAAACAAATAGGCATCCTTAAATTCTTTGTTGGCTATTCTTATCATTACCAATTACACATCGACTTCTTTTCTAGCTTTCCACACATGTTAAGTTCTGCCATATGTTGTTGCAATATGTTTCTGGTTAGGATCCTCAAGTTGGGCGAAGACAATTTTATTTTTGCTTCTCCTAAAGTTAGCCACTGGTTTTCTTTACTCTTTTTATTTGTGGGCTTATAATGAATTTAGTTGACAACGAGTATGCAAATGCCTTTTAGGACCTCGCAGATTTGTTGGAAGAGAAAGAAAAATCTTTGGCTGCGGTGCAATCCACTTATGAGTCAGAAATAAAGAAGGTGCGGTTGGAACTTGAAAGAGAACGTAGCAAGCTAGCAAATGTACAGCTACAACTACAAGGTACTGTCTTATTTATCCTTTATGTTTTTCATCTAGTCATTATGAATTTTGCAACTAATCCTTTTACACACTTTGTTTCTAGAGGAACAGAATTTGAACGGATCCTTTCAGGAGGAGCTGAAATTATTGAAAGTGGAAAGAGATAAAGTGAGTCTCATTGGGTGTAAATTTAGTATGATTGACCTCTTTCTTTTCTTTTGTACCTTACATATCTTGTAGTATCCATGGCTCAGTGCTGGCCACAGTGCATTAATTGCCGTGTCCAGAGTATTTGTCTTTTTTTTTTCTCTCCCTCAGTCGCTTTCCCCCTTCTTTCTCTTCCTCCTCGTTTTCCTCTTCTTTCTCTCAGTTTGGCATTCTCTTCTTGCAGACCAACATGGAGGTCAGTAGGATTCGCGATGATATGAATCAGAAAGTTTCTGAAGTAAGTCATCTGCAGATGGAATTAAATAGACAGCAAAATACAAAATCAGATGATAGTATGGAGGGGTTGAAAAGCGTAATAGCTGTTCTGGAAAAGGAAAATAGCAAGCTTAAGGTTAGCACATATTTATATATGTTTGTCTATCATACATGTATTTTTTTTGGTACTTTATAATTTCTCTGAAATTGTAATTCCTAGTTAATATAGGGTATTGGAAATGTTGCTTTTTGAACCAGTTCTCATGATATTTTTGGTAGGTGGAGAACGCCAAACTTCAAGTTTCCCTGCAAACTGCCACTACTTCTTCAACTGTCAAGTTCCCGCATTTTGCTCAAGAGAATTCAAATAAGCCCACAAATGTTTTGAACGAGGTAGTTTTCTTTATGTGCCATTTTCTTTGCATACAATGAAAAGCTTGAGTTTGATGTAAGAACATAGCACATATCTCCTCGTCCTTCTTCGTTTATAGCTTTACGAATTGGCACACTGAAGTGTCTTTCTTGACACCTATAACCTTTCCCTAGCAGGACCCCCAGTCCCCAGGAAGCTTTCCAGGGAAACAGGAGATGGAACTCTCTCTTCAAAAATTGGAGAAAGAGCTGAAAGAGGAACGTCGACTGAAGGACAAAACGTTACAAGAACTCAATCGTCTTAAGAAGCATTTATTAGACAAGGTTGGGTGTTGCTTTTGTAACATTTACAATGTTTACTATGTTGTTTTTATCTTTGATTGTTTGCTGGTTTCTTCCCTGTGGTTTCATATAATTAAATGGTTTTCTGCAAAGGCACATTTGGATGTTGACAGAAGATGCCCTCGTTGAGAGGCATGAATTGACAGTTGAGATATCAAGTACTTTAAATAGGCTAGGTGGGGATTGTGATTTAGTGCCACTTCTTCTGCCGACCTACTTTTGATGAATATGACAAAAATTAATAGATAGATCCTCCTGTCATGGGTCAATTCACATTATATATATAGACGGTCTAGTGCACAAAACTCTGCATTGCGGGGTTTGGGAGGGTCTAATGTAAGCAGTCTTACCCATGTTTCTAGAGAGGCTGTTTCTAAGGAAACGAGTGCGTGACCCATAAGTCGTAATGGAGGTGTGCATGGCCTAACTCCATAGAAATTCAAGTTAGGGTTTTAAGCATCACATTATTATTCATTCAAAATGGCATCTATGTACAGAGTCTTCTCCAGTTTATGGTGTACCATTGGTAAAGATGACCTAGGACACATTAGCCTGGCATTGCAGTGTAGGTGTCATGGTTCATTTACATTATCCATTAAAAATGGCATCTATTGTACTTAAGTCTTCTCCAGTGTACCCCATTGGTAGAGATAGCCGATTTCACGGTAGCCTGGCACTGCAGTATTTTCTTGGCATGCGTCCACCTTTTACTATTGGAATTCTCTTTAAGTGGATGATGTCAATGCAGTATTTGTTGTTCGCTGGTAGACTGAATTTCTATTTTGATGTCAATTCAAAGGTTTTAGGGCCGTCCTGTATTCTTTCCCATGCAAGTAAAATGTAAGTTTTAAAATTTGTGCAGTCAAAATTGAAGATGGTTTATCTTCCTGTAATATTGTCTAGGAAAACGAGGAATCGGAAAAGATGGATGAGGACAGTAAGATTATCGAAGAATTGCGAGAAAAGAATGAGTACCAGAGAATTAACATACAGCAATTGGAAAAAGCTCTCAAGCAAGCAATGGCTGGCCAAGAAGATGCTAAAATGGCCAACCACAATGAACTTCAAAGGAGCAGAGAAATTATTGACGACCTTAATAGAAAACTTACAAACGTTATGAGCGTGATAGATGCGAAAAATGTTGAGCTCTTAAATCTTCAAACAGCCTTAGGCCAGTACTATGCTGAAATCGAAGCGAAGGTAAAATCTTGACTATCATGCTTGTTTCAACTTGCAAAATAGAAAAAATTTCGAAATTTTCAATATGCCGTGGTTTCTATTGAAAATTATACCTTCTATTTGATCAGGAGCATTTGGAAGAGATACTGGCACATACAAGAGAAGAATCAAGTAAACTTGCTGAGCTGTTGAAGGTATGGCACTCTTTCCTTCTGAACATCTTGATTTCATTTCCAGAAATCTTCCAATTTTATTTCTTATATTTGATAAGATTGATTTTATGTGTAGCTGCAATTTCTCAATCAGCAACTACTACATAGTGAAAGATGAAATGAACGAGGTTGACTATGATTCTAATTTTATGGATTTAAATGAATTATTTCACATAAACAGTTCAAGTCCTATTATCATGTATGCTCATCATTCTATAATTTGCATTTATGTTATATATTTATATAAATAATTGCTTTAATCTAAATTGACTGCATATGTTTTATCAATCAACTTCAAACCTCAATAAATCTCTTCCTTTTTAAAACATGTTGTGAAAGCAATGCCAATCTAGCTTGTTTAACCCATATTTGAGAAAAATGTTTTTACCCCCATATGATCAGTAAATCCTTATGATAAGTCTGTCTTTGAGTCTGATTAACAGTTAATGCATTTTATATGAAGGAATGATAGACGGTCAATGTGAAATTTTCTTTCTAATTTCTTTGGGTTTAAAAGTGCCTTTGCTTTTACAGGATGCGCATCAAAGAGAAGAGGTGTCACGACATGAAAAGGAAGCTATCTTGGAAAAGCTTTCTCAAGCTGAAAGGATACAAGCCGAAGGAAGAGGCAGAGTTAATAAGCTAGAAGAGGACAATGCTAAACTACGTCGTGCTCTAGAACAAAGCATGTCAAGGATTAATAGGATGTCAGTGGACTCCGATTATTTTGTTGACAGGTTGCTTTTATGAATGCTGGTTTCTTTCTTTTTTATTGGTCAAAAATTTGTTCTTGTTGGCATTACTTTCTTCTAGGTTTTATCTTGCGTGCATTCTATTTTGTCCTGAGATGTTCATTACCTTGTACGATTTTAATCTGTTACCGGGTATTTTGGCAGGCGAATAGTAATCAAGTTGTTGGTGACGTACTTTCAAAGAAACCATAGCAGAGAGGTATAGTTTCCTAACAATTGATTTTTTTTTCTCAATCAACACTACATATTATGACATTTCTCTCCTTTTTGCTCTATGCTATTAGCAAGGCAAAGGAGATGACTTTGGAGAACCTTAGTAAATTTGATATACCCCTGGTGGCAACTTTTCTAGTTATATGCTCGTATGCTTCTTTTTAACATTAGATGGCTGCTCTCAGGTCCTCGATCTTATGGTTCGCATGTTGGGATTCTCTGACGAAGACAAGCAGAGGATTGGTGTTGCTCAGCAAGGTGCAGGCAAAGGTGTCGTGCGAGGCGTCCTCGGTCTACCCGGTCGGCTAGTTGGTGGCATTATAGGTGGCAGTCCTGCTGGGCCGAGTGCAAATATGGCATCTGATAACCAGGTAGTTTCTTAATATATACCGCTTTATACCATATTATACATGTTTTTGCAATATGCCATGAGTTCAATGTGTTTTCCGTCTTTAATGTGCACCTTTTATTTTTTTTGGTAAGTAGACTCAATTGAATCTAGGATTTTTACAGTAAACCTCTGGTGTTAAGGAAATGTGTGTACATATCGATTTTTTGTTCGAGGCATTACCCTGTGCCTACTTTGTCGGAAATTGCATGCCAAATTGTTGCATTAATAATTGTGGCTTTTTTTTTTCAATCACAACATTTTGGAAATTTGTTTCTTTAAACGCCATCTTTGGTGTATGAGTTTGTGACAAATGAAGTAATTGGAATGTAATTTTCTTTCAAAGAGAATGAGCTTCGACACATAAGAACTTGAAAATTAGTGAAAACCCAACTAAATCTGAGCTCAAGTGGCCATTTTCCCTCTGGAAGTGTATCGGATGTCTACTTACCATCATTACAATAACTTGCACTGAAAAAAATAGTAAGTTGTGATATGTCCATCGGATTTTCTTTTTTTGGTTAAGTCAATCCTTTCCGTTTGTTAAGCACGTACTAACTTTATTGTTGCCTGCTGTGTTTCCAGTCCTTTGCCGATCTTTGGGTGGATTTCCTTCTCAAAGAAACCGAAGAGAGAGAGAGAAGAGAATCGAAGGAAGCCAATAAGCCGCCCAACACGGATCAAAGCAAACAAATCCCAAATGGTAAAGAGGCCACCTCATCATTCCCTGATCACAGAACAAGTAATGATGCTTTTTCAAGATCAAGCGCATCCCCATTTTTACAAACTCCCATCTCGTTACGAGTGGACATACCTTCAGCTGAACATTTGGACTCTGAGTTTTCAACGGTCCCTTTGACTACATCGGACCACGCATCGCAAGCTTCGAGATTACTTCCCAGATATTGAGCACATATTTTGTCTTCTGATTAATTTTAAGGTATATATTATTCTGGTTTCATTTCTTTGGTTATTACAATCCTTTTGTTTTCTCACAGGTCAATCATTTCATTTTTTTCTAAGATGGGTGGGTATA
This sequence comes from Embelia ribes, assembly GCA_001753735.1. Classification (NCBI taxonomy): domain Eukaryota; kingdom Viridiplantae; phylum Streptophyta; class Magnoliopsida; order Ericales; family Primulaceae; genus Embelia; species Embelia ribes. Next base: position 6,288 of record MKEJ01013822.1, read on the forward strand.
ACCTAATGTTTGCCTTAATATTAGTCTTCATCCACCACCTATAGGTCACCGTATCATAAAATATTAGAACTTTTGTCGATTGATATTGCATATTTGGAGATCATAGGAACAATTCCGTTTGTACATTGTCAAAGATGGAGGCAAAGGAAAAAAAAAAAGTATGTTTTTGTATATATATGTACAATTTGTGAGCTAATAATGGGGGTGCACAAAGAACCATATGAAACCAAAAACTGAACCGAACTGAGAACATTGGTTCGGTTCTCATTAGGTTCTATAGTAGCTTCGGTTCGGTTCTAGTTCTAAAAATATTAAGTCGAAAAATTTTGGTCCAGTTCATGGTTCCTAACATTTTAGAATTGGAACTGGTTCGGAGCCATTATAGAACTGGCTCTACATAAGTTATATAAGTTTCGTATATGGATATGCATGAAAAGATGCATTATAGCTGTGAACTAGGCTTGAAAAATAGATAAATATGTATACAAATTATCCAGGTAAAAGCATTAATTCCAATCTTCAAATAACATAAATGCCTATTTCACAAATTATGCAGATTGCATGTTCCCAAAATCGGCCAAATGATTAAATTGTGCATATGCTCAAAATTTGTTCAATTGGATGATTTTCCTTCCATCCCTCATTCAATTCATAAGAATTTGTAATTACTCTACGCCCAATTATCATGAAGTCAAGACCATTTTTTTTAGCATTTGAATATATCTATTAGATGTAAGGCTTTCCATTTCTCCAGACCCATAACTGTATTGAAATCGACGGTTCTATTTCCATTTGGTTCTGGTCCTTTACCGGTCTGGTTCTAGTTCTAAAATTTCAAAACCGATGAAGATCAGTCAGATTCCATTCCAAACCTAGAATCGATCCATGTACACCCCAGTAATAATCTCTTCTACACTCGCCTCATACTCGATTGTTCTACACATATACGATATACGAGAAATTATAGGAGATCATGTGACATGTGAGTAATGTTATTTGAAATTAATTGGGCTAGAACGTCTTCTGGTCAAGAGATTGCAGGTTCTGTTTCATTTTCCGGCTGTGTTTTATGAACAATTAGTGGTAAACGAAACCAGCTTGATACTGCATCATGTTATCTTCAATATTTGAATGACAATGAGGATGACCCTTCAGGTTTTTCTCAAATTTATGAAAATACTACTAATTACATTAACGACTTAGCGAAAATCTGATCATGCAATAAACAAAGTCATATCTCTATAAGCATTAAATGAAGGCGAAGATCAACATGTTTAATATTTTGTTGGCACTACAAACTGTCTTTCATACAATGGTTCTCGACGATATAGGGCACACTTATTATTATTGGGGGAAAAAAAGAAAAAGAAAAAGGGGAATATCCTATCCTTTCGCTTCGATGATCTCGTATTATACGCAGCATGAAAGACCGCAACAGAATTTGCCACGGGAAGACTCTGGCATTTCCTTCACCCAGCAGCGCTTGCATACTGTTTGAAATATTGTTACAACGAAAATTAGATTTTAAGTTGTAAGCATTGGAGCTTGATACAATTTCAAGCCACAAGAAGAAAATGTTATTGATTTCATCAGTTTGAATTCCATGTTCAATGGCCTGCGGCTGATGATCAGAAATTGCGACTCTTGCACGTGCACATATGATTTCAGAAGCAATACATGGTAAACATAACACCATATATGTTAGACAAGTATCGTGTTTGTTGTGGCCTTATGTTTAGCATGACTTCATATTTTGTATGATCTCATATTTAGTATGAATTCATATTTGATGTGACCTCGTGTTTAAGATGAGCTCATGTTTGGCAAGACACATTTTAGTATAAATAGATGCTACCGGCAAAATCTCAAATCATCTCAAAATCCAACTAGTCAAAGAAACTAATATTTGAGTGTACGAGTGGTGTAAGGTAATATATATTGAGAGATGTGAGGTTAATCCTTGGCTACATATTCATTATTAGAATATTATACCAAGTGTGATTGAGTGTTCCTCACATTTTCTAACCTCTTATTATACTAGTGAAATATTCTCCACTGTTCGCAGTGGATTAGGCTTCGAGCCGAACCACTTGTGTTGTTGTCTTTTGTGCGTTGCCATATTTTCTATTATTTTTTCATCTTTGCTACTTTATTGCCATAATAAATCTCTATTACAAAATTTTGTCACAACAAATTGTCATCAGAGCCGGTTCTATTTGAGATTTTATTATGGCGGCCAAATTTGAAGTAGAGAAATTTGATAGGAAAAATAGTTTCAGCGTATGGCGTTTGAAAATGCATGCTCTGTTAACCCATCAAGGTTTAACCAAAGCTTTGGATGGAAAATCCAATACGGCTGCAACGATAACAGAAGAAGATTTTTGGAACTCGATGGTAAAGCACTAAGTGTTATTCTCTTGTGCTTAAGCGACGAGATTTTACAAGAAGTTTGCGAAGAAATCATGGCAACAGGATTATGGCTCAAATTGGAGAGTTTGTATGGACAAAGTCTTTCACTAATAGATTGTACCTAAAACGATGACTTTATGCCTTACGCATGAAGGAGGGTACACCTATTAAGAGCCACCTAAATGAGTTCAACACCATTTTCATAGATATGAAAAATATGGATTCGAAGATTGATGATGAATACCAAGCCCTTATTTTACTATGTTCATTACTTTCGTCCTACAAACATTTCGTTCCGACAATACTTTATGAGAAGAATACTATCTCCTTAGAGGATATCAAAGTCTCTTTATTTTCAGAGGAGTTCGGAGCAAAGGTGTCCATCCCTGAAGGTGATGATCAGGCTCTGGTGATTAGAGGAAGAGTTTTGAGAAGGGTTCAAGCAATAGAGACTGATCTCAATCCCAGTCAAAGTCTAAGACGAGAAAATTTAAATGCCACTATTGTAAGAATAAGGGTCACTTTAAGCAAGATTGTTCAAAGCTGAAAGGAAAAGAAGATAAGTCTATCGTTGGAGTAGATGAAAATAATTCTGACAGTGACAGAAATGTTCTTATCATGAAGTCTATTTATGGATCTCTAGACGACAAATGGATTCTTGATTCTAGTTGTTCCAATCATATATGCCCTAATTGGGATTGGTTTACAATATATCAGTTAGTCAACAATGGTACAATTTTAATGGGAAACGATGCTCCCTACAAAATTGTTGGCGTGGGAACAGTTCGGATCAAGATGCATGATGGTATTGTTAAAACTCTTACAGATATTTGACACGTTCCGGAATTGAAGAAAATTTTTATCTCTCTTGGTTATCTCGACTCCTATGGTTTTAGGTATAAAGTTGAACGGGGAGTTATGCGAATTTCAATAGGCGCTTTGGTGGTCATGAAAGGCAAGATGGTGAGAAATCTCTATGTGCTCCAGGGCAGTACAATTCTTAGTACTACAACAGTTTCATCATCAGTTAATCCAGATCGTGATTCTACTCATGTTTGGCATATGCGTCTCGGGCATATGAGCGAGAGGGGGAGGACTATGCTAAGCAAGCAAGGCTTGCTTTGTGGACAGAAGACTGGAAAGTTGGACTTTTGTGAGCATTGTGTATTTGGGAAGCAATGAAGGGTCAAGTTCAACAAAACTATCCACCGAACTCAAGGAACAATGGATTATATTCATTCTGATCTTTGGAGCCCATCTCGTGTTACATCTAAATGTGGATCGAGATACTTCTTAACCTTTATTGATGATTATTCAAGAAAGATTTGGATCTATTTTTTCAAACGGAATAATGAAGCGTTCCTAAAATTTAAGCAGTAGAAAGCCATGATTGAGAATTAAACTGAGAAAAAGATTAAGCGTCTCCGGACAGATAATGGCCTTGAGTTCTGTTTAAGTGACTTTGATGAGTTCTACCCAAAGGAAGGGATTGTGAGACATCACACAGTCCAAAAGACTTCCGTGCTGAATGGTATGGTAGAATGGATGAACAAAATGCTTTTGGAGAGAGTTTGTTACATGCTTTCTAATGCCGTATTGGGAAAGAATTTTGGGCTGAAGCAGTTTCCACAGCTTACTACTTAGTTAATCGGTCACCATTAATGGCTATTGAGTGCAAGACGCCTGAGAAAGTTTGGTAAGGTACTCCTACTGATTATTTGAATATAAGGATTTTCAGTTGTCCAGCTTATGCACATATTAATGAAGGCAAGCTTGAGCCTTTAGCTAAAAAGTGCATTTTCTTGGGATATCTTTATGGGGTGAAGGGATACAGGATATGGTATCTAGATCCCGAATCACCCAAGTTCCTAATTAGTATAGATGTTACTTTTGATTAATCGGCCATGCTGCATCCAAGAAAAGAGGTTGTTGATCAACAAGAAGACCTTAATTTTGAGGAGAAGGTAGAGTTTGAAATTGGACCACTTGGTTTCACTTCAAATCAGTGTATTGAAGAAGGGGTGCAAGAAATGGAAGTTGAAAATGCTCCGCAAGTACAACAGTATAGCTGCTATCAGCAGATCGAAAAGGGTGATTAAACCACCCATGAGCAGTCATGCTGATTTTGTTTCCTATGCATTGACTATGATAGAAATAATTGAATTTGAAGAACCTGCGACTTATCGAGAAGCTGTCACGAGTAAAGAATAAGCTCAGTGAATTGTTACAATGAATGAGGAGAATGACTCTCTTTATAAAATCAGACTTGGGAGCTTGCTAAGCCACATAAGGGGAAGAAGATTGTTGGATGCAAATGAGTCTTCAAAAGGAAAGAAAGAACGTCCGGTGGGGAAGATGCCAGGTATAAGGCACGGCTGGTTGCTAAGGGCTATAGTCAGAAAGAGGGAGTCGGTTTCAACAAAATGTTCTCTCCAGTTGTTAAATATACTTCTATTCGTGTTCTTTTGGCTATGGTTATTGCTTTTAACTTGGAATTTGAGCAAATGGACATTAAAACAACATTTCTACATGGCGACCTTGAAAAACAAATTCTTATGCATCAAACGGAAAGGTTCATTGTTCCAGGAAAAGAAGATCGGGTCTGCTTATTAAAGAAGTCATTATGGTTTAAAACAATTGTTGAGGCAGTAGTATAAAAAGTTTGACACATTTATGATCGGGCATGGATACTCGAGGAGTAACCATGACAATTGTGTCTACTTCTGGAAGCTTACAGATGGTTATTTTGTGTATCTACTGTTGTACGTTGATGACATGCTCATTGCTGTAAAGAATAAATCTGAGATTGATAAATTGAAGGCTCTACTTAATGGTGAATTTGAAATGAAAGATTTGGGAGTGGCACAAAAGATTTTGGGGATGAAAATTAACAAAGATAGAAGAGGGGGCAAGTTGTACTTGTCGCAAAAGAAGTACATTGAGAATGTTCTTGACCATTTTGGAATGCAAAATTCTAAACCCGTGAGTACCCCATTAGCTACTTATTTTAAGCTTTTGGCAGATTTGTCATCACAAAATCAGAAGGAAGCAGAAGAGATGTCCAAATTTCCATATTCAAGTGTAGTTGGAAGCCTTATGTACGCAATGGTATGCACTCGGCCAGATATTTCACAAGCAGTCAGTTTTGTGAGCAGGTACTTGGGTAGTCCTAGTCAAGTTCATTGGCAAGCAGCGAAATGGATATTTGAATACTTGAAGGGAACCACGGAAGTTGGTTTGGTTTTCGATTGAGGCAGCGTTATTCATTATATTGTAGCTGGATATGTCGATATTATGTTGCTGATCTTGATAAGAGGAGATCTCTAACAGGTTATGTTTTCACTCTTTCAGGCTTTGCGATTAGTTGGAAAGAAACATTTCAGTCTACAGTCGCTTTATCAACTATGGAAGCAGAGTATATGGCTATAACTAAGGTAGTGAAGGAAGCAATTGGTTGCAAGGGCTACTCATCGAGTTGGGTTTACAACAAGATCACATAATTGTTATTTGTGATAGTCAGAGTGCCATACATTTAACCAAAAATCATACGTATCATGAGCGGATCAAACACATTGATGTTAGATATCATTTTGTCTGACATATTGTATCTCAAGGGAAGATACAGGTTCAAAAGATCAATATGGCAGATAATCCAACAAATATGTTAACTGAGCCAATGCTTACATCAAAGTTCAAGCATTGCTTGGATTTAATTGGCGTATAGAGTATTTGAGGGCCCTTCTAGGCTAAGTGAGTACAGAGAAAGGAAGTTTCACGTTTGTATCTACATGGGATTGAGGGGGAGATTTGTTAGACAAGTCTCATGTTTGGTGTGGCCTCATATTTAGTGTGCCTGCATGTTTGGTGTAACCACATGTTTAATGTGACCCCATGTTTAACATGGTCTCATATTTGGCGTGGCCTCAAATTTAGCATGACCTCATGTTTGGCAATTTCCCTTTTAGCATAAATAGGTGTCATAGACAAGGGTTCAAATCATCTCAAAATCTCAACTAGTAAGAGAAACTGACATTTGAGTGTATGAGAGGTGTAAGGAAATATAAATTGAGAGTTGTGAGGTTAATCCTTGGTTATATATTCATTATTAAAATATTATATCAAGTATTATTAAGTGTACCCCACATTTTGTAAGCTCTCATTGTACTAGTGAAATATTCTTCAGTGTTCGCAGTGGATTAGGTTTCGGGTTGAACCACTTATATCGTTGTCTCTTGTGCGTTGCCATATTTTCTATTATTTTTCCATCTCTGCTACTTTATTGCCATAATAAATCTCTATTACAGAATTTCGTCACAACATTATAGCTCAATAACAATGAAGTAGGAAAAAGATCGCCACTAATTAGGTCAGATATAAATAGTCGTTAATATAGAATCCACAATATCTAAACAAATATTCAAACTTAGTGATTAATTAAACCATATTGTAATACTCCCCTCATAGAGCCGTTGACGGATCCAAAAATATGTATCGGCTATAAAACTACAAGTACACGGCCTCGGTTATAATTTTACCAATAAGTACCAGGTATTGAATCTCAAGGACTTCTACTGACGAGGGAAATTACCTAGACGTTTCTATCGATTATGGAGTTCAAACAAAACCTAGTCACTTAAAAACTAAAAATAAACATTGCGGGTGGTGAAAGTGTGACTATGTCTAAAATGCAATGTAAATGAAAATAAAAGTGAGTTGCCCCTAATTTGACTCAAATATATAAATATGGTGTATCATCCCTCATATACTAATTTCTACTTAAATATTACCAGTTCAAACTCCGAACTCATAAATTAGATTTTTTGTGAAAATTTAATTATCAAGTTTATTAATGTAGCTAAAGCACATCGGGAGTGCCATCGAATGATACTCATAAATACGCCCGAGAGTTTTGAAAGACTTCCAAAGGTTAAAAGCCCAATCATTTTTTGAAAATCTAATTTACTACCAACAACATATGTAAAAATATCGTCCAAACTAATAAATTACCACCCAGGTAGTTGTTAATCCCTAATTAGTATGTAAGGTAAACAAAACTATCTCATAATATCATTCTCAAATTAAAGCAAGTCTAAAATATTCAGCTACTCATGATGATGGGAAAAAAAGCATAAAAAAATATAAATAAGCATGAAAGATTTAAAATAAGAGATGGCAAAAACTAAACTAAACAAGATAGAAAATACTCACAAAGTAACAATATGGAAAAAATTGAAAGGGAAGGATTTTTTCCTTAGCTTCAAAAAGGAAGACTTGAAAATAGAAACTAAAATTGATATTTTATTAATGAGAAAGAAAGAGGTTGAAAGAAGTTGTGTTTACAAAAGAGGTATAATACCATATCTATACCCTTACATGTTAGGATATAAATCTAACACAAAATTTTGCCTAAAGTTGACAAAAATGCCCTTAACTGGGCTTAACACGCAGCTGGCCAATCATGTAACACACGAACTGTGTTCCATAGTTCAAACTGTATGTTTTTAATAACTTCAATGCCTAAGCCAATTTCTTGCACTCTTTCAAATTTTACTCCTCAAATCTTCAACTTTTCAACCTTTGGTCTTCTCTTTTTGATATAATTGGCACATCTTTTCTTTGACTCGATTATCTGGATTTGTATTTTGTATTCCGAGACTTGAATAATCAATTTTAAGCCCAATTTTGTGCCGAAAGCCTAACTAACCATAGATTGAACAAGTAAAAGAGAACAAAGCATTTTTAACCAATTAAAGCATGTGAATGCATGCAAATAAGATGTTAATAGCATGCTAAGACCTATATTTTTTATGACTAATAATACTCCTCTAACATTGAAATAAAGCGCTCTATTTGTCTATTTGTCTCCAGTTGGTAACTTGAATACATATCTAGTCGTGATCCAAGAAGTTTAAAAAATTCGAACCAAAAAGTCCCTATGAAGCGAGAATCCTAGTCACTGATGATACTCTTTGACATGCCTCAATATTGACAATATGCTTAAAGAAATGTTGTCAATCTCTTCTACTAAGGTATACTTGGACGTAGATACAAAGGTAGCACATTTTAAGAATCTGCCAATGATAGTGATAACCATTGCAATTTCTCCCACCTTGAGTAGATTTGTGATAAAGTCTAGCGGAATGCTCTCCCATAGTCTCAATGGTTGCGGTAGCGGTTCTAGTAAGCCTCCAGGCTTATATTGCTCCGGTTCGCCTTGTTGACATATAAGACAGCTATAAACATACTTATCACCATTATCACGCATACATGGCTAGTAAAACCCTTGCTCTAGCAGAGCTAAGGTTTTCTCACAAACTAGATGTTCTATCCATGGTGTATCATGGCACTCCACAAGTAGTGCCCTCCTATTTTTGTCAATTTGTGAAATAAAGATGTGATTCCCTTTTAACATTAGAAACTTATCTTTGATCCCAAATTGGCAAGCTTTGCCTTCTTTGACAAGGTTGATAAGGCTTTGAGCCAAGAGGTCCTTGTCTAAGTAGGAACAAATATGATCAAGCGTTCCAGTTCTTAGCATTGACATTGTATTCAATCTTTTGCATGAGGCAAGCGATACTATTTTGTTAAAGACACATGGTATGTGGTTGGTGACTCTTGCTTTATACTCAAGCGCTAAATCAAATTCAGTAATTTTCTCTTGCCATCTCGCTTGCCTTATATTAAGTTTCGATTGAAATAAGAAATGACTCACTAGAATATTGTCAGTCTTAACCACAAATCTCTTCCATAAAAGGTAGTGTCTCCACATTGGAAGGTAGTATATCATAGCTAGAAGCTCCTTCTCATAAATCAAGTATCTTTGTTGTACATCTTTAACTTGCTGCTCTTGAAAGCCACAGGGTGTACCTTTTGTAGTATAACGCCCCAAGAGCATAATCAAAAGCATTTATTTGTACGTCAAAGTATTTCTCCATATCAAGAAGGGTTAGAATATAATCACTAGTCATTCCTCTTTTTAAGATGTCAAAAGCTTGTTAGCACTAAGCCGACAACGCCTATTCTTCAGTCTTTTTCAAAAGTTCAATAAATAGAGAGGCAATATTTGAATAGCCTTCCACAAATAGTCTTTAGTAATTGGCCAAACCTGAGAAAGATCTTAATTCTGATACCCCAATTCGTTGCTGCCGTTATTCGATTGCCCGGACTTTATCTTTATCCATGTAAATCTGCCCTCGTTCCACTACATACCCCAAGAACTTGATGCGCTCTTGAGAAAATGAGCACTTCTCTATTTTTGCATAGAACTGGTTTTCTCTTAGCTTATAGAAAATCAACTTTAGATGTTTCACATATTCCTCTATCGTGGAGCTATAGACAACGATATTGTCAAGGTACACTACTGTAAACTTGTCAAGATACTCCCTAAATGTTTCATTCAATAGGGCACAAAATGTGGCTAGTGCATTAATGAGCCCGATAGGCATCACGAGCTACTCTAAGGACCTATATCGAGTGACACAGGTTGTTTTGGGCTTGTCCCCTTCTTTAATATGCAATTGATAATAGTCTGACCTTAAGTCAAGTTTTAAGAAGTACCTTGCTTGGCTCAATTGGTCGAAAGAATCAACAATTAGAGGTAACAGGTAATTATTTTTTATGGTAATCTTGTTGAGGGTACGATAATCAATGCACAATCTTGACTACCATTGTGATTCTTCTGAAACAACATAAATGTTCTATAAGGTGCCTTTTAAAGTTGAATAAATCCCGCCTCAATCAATTTAGCAAGTTGTTTTCTCAACTCATTTAACTTAGGGATTGTTATACAATAGGTTGTACGAGAAAGGCAGATTGGCCCCTAGCACCAATTGAATCTCATTATCAATTTTTCTCTTTAGAGGAAGTGTCTTGAGAAGTTTCTTAGGCAGAACATCTTGAAACTAACTCGAGACTTTTCAATGGCTTTTTGAATGGGTCCATCCTCAAGAAACTCAATCAATTTTTAGTGCTGCTACTACTGTACCTAGAAATGAGCTAGAAATAGCTCCAAGACTTCCTAAGCAAAAAGCAAATTCACTTCTTCTTCACCCTACGATTTGATCTAGTAAAAGAAATCAAATTGTCAAACA
>MKEJ01013825.1:0-10170 GCA_001753735.1 Embelia ribes
GAGAATATGATGAGATGTAAGGAAAGCAATTAGGGTGATATTGACTTGTGTTTGGTGGAGAAAGATGGTTTTGAGATGAAATTTTTTCCTAAACGAGATCCGAAATAAGACTAACCCAAGCGACACACATGTACGGTACGTGTGTAATTGGGATTGTCATAGTAAAATTATTAAATTTTTATAATGTTATCATGTATGTTTCTTCTCAAGTTGATTGCTGATTGGATTGATTTTCTAAGAGAGAGATTAAAGAGATCTTCGTCAAACTTTGGTGAAAGGTATTAGACCTTTTTGCCCTGGTGTTAAATGTTAGAAGTCATTTTGTTGTGTAATAATCAAATATTTGGAGGGTAATATTGGTCACTAAAAGTCAATAGAGCTTCGCACAAATTTTTTTAATCCTGCCTTTATATTTAAAAGGGTATCAAATTTTCTAAACAATATTATGAGATTTGCTATCCTGAAATTACACGACTATTATTTATCCTCAATATTATTTTTAACTTTTAGGATAGGAAATCTGGTGCATATTCAAGAAATGTGAATACGGATCAAATCTAAAGAGAATCAAATAGATTTTTTTTGGGTAAAACTATAATTTCTTTAGTAATAATTAAATAAGTAACATATACGTCTACCTAAAAATTAGTAAGTTATATTGAAGAAAATATGTAATTTTAAATATGATATATTTTTAAAAACATATTACTTTGTTTAAATAATAAGATTAATTATTATTTACTACACCAATCTTTTTTTTATTACCAATTAATGCACCAAACTTCTAAAGTTGTCAATTTTGTACCAATCTTTCATTTATAGTTCAATTAGTACATCTCCAACGTTTTTCCTCTAGTTTTGTTATGAAAACCAACCACGTAGTAGAGGTAAAATATGTCATTTTGCACCAGCTTCCCCCGTTTCTCTCCATCTATGTGTAGAGAAGCACCATTAGAAAATGCATGATTATAGTTTTTGGCACCTTACCGTTGTCATGAAAGAGGGCTAGAGGAAATAGTTATATAGTTTATAATATAAGTGTAATTTTTTCAAATTTTAAAAAATAAATTGTATGAAATGGTAATAGTTATTAGGTATGGTGCCAATAATAATCTAAATTAAAAATTAAATAAAGTGTCAAAGATAAAATAATTAATGCCAATAAAATTACTCTAAAAATACTATTACCTTTGCCTCCCTCCCTTCCTCCTTGGCACTTTTCTTCCCCGGGTACATATGAGAGGAAGAGGGAGCTTTTTATTTTTATTTTAAAACCTATTAATTTATTTTAAATATATTTAGCATTTGAAATGACTTTGTTATCCTTGCCGTATGGTTTGCATGTGATTGAGTTTTGTCACGGAAGTGGACTGAAAATATTAGTGTACTAATTGGACTATAAATGAAAGATTAGTACAAATTTGATAATTTTAGAAGTTTAGTGTACTACTTGACAATAAAAGTAAAGATTGATATGCTAAATGATAATTAACCCTAAATAATATGAGTAGCATAGACAAATAATATGTTCTATTATGACTTTCTCCATCTATCAGCTTTTAATTTAATTTTTAATTATTATAGATTAAAATTTAGGTATGAAAAAATAGATAATATGTTGGAATTACCTAGAGCATTCGCAAGTCACGTGGATTGGTGTTTAAGAGTTTTATCGGAGATGTGTTCAAAAAGTCTACACATTAATCATAGTGTGAACATCTGTTTTATTTTTCTTTTTTATGTGCATTACATACCATATGAAGTGGAATTAGTGGAATTCAGTTTGAGATTTATCCGAAGTAATAATATATAATATATATTGTTAATGTTATTGTGATTGCTGTGGCATTTGTGTTAGTGCTTAATTTAATATTGCTTCAAGAAAACTTTAGTAATTATCTTTAGAATCGTGACATCATTAATTGTAAATTGAGAGTGAAAATTTTAAAAGCATAGCAACACACACTTATTCTTTTAAAATATTATATTCATTTGCCGCCATTTTGTCTGCTACTGTATCCAATCTGTTAAAAAAAAAAAATGTTCTTAGCATTTAAGGAAATTTAAATTCATTGATGATTTTTTAATTTTAGCCATATCAGTTTTACTAAATCCCCAACTTCTCAATACATTAATTGATTTTGAAGTATTTAATAACGCACAAATTAGTAAAACATAAGTTATTATTTTTTCCTATCATTGAAGCTATTTAAGAAAACATTCTTAATTATTGTGTAGGTTGGAAATTTATACTTTCAATTAACTATGTGAACTTATATTATAAATACAATTATATTAATTATTTGTCATAAGATGGTTAAATAATAGTAATCAAATTAAGTAAATCCATTAGACTACCTAAGAACCTGATATGAGTTCAAATGAGTAGATAAAAGTATTGACCTATTAGGGGATAATGAGAACCCTAATAAGTTAAATAAGTCAGGAATGATTATGATTTCCAAGACACCAAATCAACAACCACTATTCTCCTTATCTGAAGAAAGTATAAGGTTTCATTAAGGAACTTAAGAGATTTGGTTTAAGAAGAGCCATAGAACTACCGCTAACCAATCCATCATTCATTGTTAGTGTTGATTGTCAATCCTTTTATTCGTGATTGTCGCTCTCCGTTTGTGAACATTGGTGATCAAGTTTATTATTTAAAGAACACTTAATACCAAGAATCCCTATGGATCCAGGTATAATCGTAATCTTAAAAATCTTAGTAATCTGGTATGACATACATCCTAGGTTGTGTAGTAAATATGTTCTAGAATATATGCCTATAAATTTTATGCTTTCGCATAAAGAATAAATAACATAAAGAGTTAAAGAAATATCTACCATAATCTGTTTGACAGTTTTGCTATGTGCAGTTTTTTGATGAATTGTAGTTTTTTAGCACATTTGAATAGCTCAAATGGTTTTTTCATAAGTTTTGAGCCGCTGAAATGCATTTTGAGCAAGTTTATTTCAGTTTTGATAAGTTTTTTAGCAATATTTTTTTAGGAGTTTTGAATAACTCAAATGTGTAGTTTTGAGCATTTTTTTAAATTTGTTTTGAGCAGTTTTTGAGCTATTTGCGCTGATATGTTGCAGTTTTCATTAGTTTTGAACAGGCTAAGTGTTTTTCATCAATACTTTGAATTGTAAATCCCAAAACTTAGATACAAGTTATTTTAATAAAATTTTGATTAAATTTTATTATTATATTATTTAGCTACTAAAAATAGCTACATTGCTAAGAAATTTACTATTCACTGTCTCTATATATCATAATATCCAGAATATAGAGACTCAAGCTTTGTGATACTACTGGGAATGCTCTTAGGATGCTTTCAAATGCTTATGTTTTTTTTATTATTAATTACCAAAATAATTTCAATTATACTTGTTATTTTTTCAATACATACCTATTTTTGCCTTTTTATAATAAAAAATATCACTTTATTAAACACTACACTATTTATCAAAGCAACTTTTAAAAAATTTATTTACTAAATATTATAATTATATCCAGTTTTAGAATAGAGATTGAAAAACAATTTTGAAAAAGGAATTATAAAAACCGCTACCATTCTCAAAAGTAGCCTAAATCAACGTGTTAATATGTTTTCGAGTTATTTTTCACAGTATACTAGTTTCTATAGAAACACTGGTGGTAAACTAAAAAAATGATAAGTTTAGTCTAGGTATTTACTAATTTCAAAGTTATTATCGTAATCATAATAGTGATGAAGTGATCCTAAACAATGAAAGTCATTTCAATTGACTCACATGTCTAATTATGGACCCGAAAAAAAAAAAAAGGCACTCGAATATTATAGTTCCATCATGAATGACTTTTGCTTCTCAATAGGGACCAATTTTGTAATTTTCTCAAAACTTGGGGCCATTAGTAATTGAATGTATTGGAATCATATAGAATTTCGTACAAACTATGGGAACCATTGGTAGGATAAACCCTTTACACTATTTTTTTTTTTAATATACTTTAAATCGATCAAGCAAGGAGACACAAAATCGAATGTTACATTTGTAATGTACACAATATGACATTTATCGTGCCTAATCACTCAAGTAACTAAAAAAAAAACTTACATCTCATTTCCATTGGCCCCCGTCTCTCCATGCTACCCCTGCCTCGACCACATCTCTCTGTCTCATCCACGCCGCGCATATGTTGGCCGTAATCACTCCTACACAGTCATTCCGTCCGCTGCCTAATCAATCAACATCCCCGCCGCTCTGCCTTACTTCCATGCCACCGCCCACTCCCTTCTGTCAATTGAGCCGCAGCCTCTCGAGTCATCTCCGATCGAGCTGTTGCTGCCGCTCAGCCTCCCACATCCATGTCGCCGCTATATTCTACCCCTCTGGTGATCCGATTTCGTCATAGTTGAACATCATCGTTATTTTAAAACTTTATTTTGTTTTAATTAGGTTTAGGCTAGTTAGGCAAACAAGATTAAATTTTCCCCCTCAAAATTGAACTGAGGAAAATTAGAACATGAATCCACACTTTTCTGTAATCACACAAAATAAAAAATTTCAATGTTCAAACCCCACTTTGGGTACTCATCTGCTGCATTAGACATTAAAATCTGCGATGTCATTCTTATGTTACAATTTCTATCATCTGAGATTAAATCTTGTTAATAATTCTTGGGTATTCGTCACACTTTATGGGATTGAATTCAAGGAATGATGAAAACATGACTGGAATAGTGATTTTACATTTGGAACTAGTGTGGATTACGTGGATTGCGCAGGCTACATGCAAATTTATTTATCTAATATAATAGTATAAATTAGAATTATAAAAAAAATATAATCTAATAATAATTAATATCTTTTTCTTAAAAAATATTTATAGATTTTCGGGTAGAGATATGTAGATATTAAATTTAATTAATCCGGAATATTTTAGAATTTTTAAAAAAAATTCAAACATAATACACTTTATAATTAAAAGTCATAATTTGTAATTAACGTTATTTAATAATATACGCTTTTATGTAGTAACCTTGGCAGCCTCGATTAGTAACCTGTTTCTGAAATTCATGTTATTTTTTGTTTTCTTCTTCTCATTAAAATAATATATATATATATATATATATATATATATGTATATATATATATATAACAACTAAACATGTAATTATGAAAATAATATAATAGTAAACTGAGAATTCTTAGTTGGTAATATTTATTGCAGAATAGCAATATAAAATCTAGAATATATTAATGCAACTAACTACAAAACATTTAACTTGGCTTATGAATTCGTAGAGGAAAGGAATGCAATATCATTTGATTGGGCAGATGCAATCGTTGTAGTTACAATTTAAAATTAATATCCAGTGCCCCCAAGAATGTCTGAAAACAACATGAATAGTAGACTGAGAGTTTTGATGTAACTATTTTTGTAGGATAGTGATGCATAGTGTGTCTGCTAGTAATCTAGGTTTGGACAATTTGTAAGTAGCTATTTATATTATTCTAAGATAAAATACTTTAAAAAAATATGTAGGTTAGATTAAGATCAAAACAAAATTATTACCATAATACCTAAAGTTCACAAAGTTAATTGAAATAGTCTAGAATAGTAACCTAAGTTCACATGCTTATAAGTAAATTTTTACATAATAATAAGATGACAATATTGTAAAATATGATATAGAGATATTAAGATCTAACACAATTGTTGTTTTAACATGGGTGTTTTAAAAGAATAAAGCATGATAAATATTAACCAATCATTGTATGATGGAAGTTTCGAGTGTATGGGATGGTACTCCGAGTTTAAACAAGTTGTAGATAAATCTTTGTATGTAGTAATACGGAGACAACAAAAGTGGGTAGAATATATGCCATAAATAAAGGAGGTTGACACAATGTTCTACTTCACGCAGGACAAAGATGCTAGAAACATCCAAATTCAAGTAAAAGAAAAATGATAACAACCTCAAAATTCTTATACAGTAACCCTTTAACGTATAATGGTAATTGTAAAGTCTAAAATAGTAACTCAAATTTAGAAGAAAAAATTTCAATAACTCTTTATAAAATACTGAGATAATAATTATATAAAAGTGAGATAGGAACGATTAATAGAGGCAAGAGATGTAATATCATTTTTTACTAGATAGATTCAGTCATTATACATAAAAGTAATGGATAACGGGAGTGGAAGTGGTATGGCAGATGAAAGATTACCTAAAAGCAATGTACGTGATTTTCCAACTGTTTGGGGGAAGGGCCCATCAATATCCCTAAAGGCGCCTATCCAAAGCAAAGAAAGTGCTCAAAATGCAGGTACATCTGGTAATCGTAGGGCTCTAATACAGTAATCGTGATAAGTATTATAGTAATACATCAGAAGTAACACGATAACTTCTAATTAAAGTACTTGAAAGTTACTATTTTAATTAAAATAAAATATAGATATTGTGAAAATCGTAAAATAAATGTAGTTGATCTGGTGTGGACGTTTTAAATAAAATCCATTGAAATTTCAAAGTTTTATGTAGTGACCTGCACATGTAATAGTGAAACCCTATTTGCATAATATGGAAACTCATTTTTTGATAATTTTAAATTAATTGTTATTGTTTCATTTGATTACTTGCAGGGAAATCAACCATACAATAACGAAGTATCCTTTTATAGTAGCGAAAAATAAAAAAGATACCCTAAGATGCAAAAGATAATATGTAATGCCCACATTTTCGAAATAACAAATAACGACTGTAGCAAATAAATACCTCACTAAAAGTTTCCATTCAAGATCTAAAACATCCCCATAACATGTCAACGACAACAAAAATATATATCATCCAGCTGTTAATCATGTTTTGACCTCGTATTACAACTTGCAAAATGACAATAATGATAAAAATCTCGGCCATTGGCATACAACTGTCAAATAACATAATGAAAAGAACTAAAACAACGGCACCAGAGTGAGCTTCGATACCTTCTTAAGACTGATTCCTAAAGTCCACCCCACATGTTCCTGTTTGGTGTTTTATAAAGAAAATAACGCAAAAATGCAACCAAATAGGTACGAGTAAAGACATGTATCCAATAGTAATGAAATAATAATTAAAACGACATAATTCATAAAGCAAATAAATATGAATTATTTATGTATATCCTCAATCCACTAAATATACATCGAACGCATGTAATATAAAGAAAATGGCACTTCCGACACGACTGACCACTCGGGCTCTGTTTCTCGAGGCTTTATGCGTAAAAGTTTGTGGATAGCCATCTCCATCCCGAGTTCTCATTGAATCCGCTCAAGATTGGTACTAAACTGACAAAATCGACATAACTTCCGGATAGTCTAATACCCAACAATAGCGCACGGAATAGACATACTCCCGTGACTAACGACATTCAAAATATAAATATTTCATCTTCAACTTTTTCAATATTCGACATGTGTTGTTCTATTGCTATTAAAAGGTTCCATATAGTTATTCATAAAATAAAACATCTAATCTATAGCAGGGGAACTCATCCTGATGACCCCATACTATACGAGCACACCAACTCAACATACGAAACCTACAAAATTTGACAAGAGATTTCATTACAATAACGATTTATGAGTTAATCCATCATTTAGAGCTCATGTTGATTGATTTCGGTTTGAAATTTAGATGAATGAACCCAATGAATTGGGGGTTAAAATTTACCTCAAAACGACATGGACGACGCAAAGATTTCGAATCTGCGTTCAGTTCATCTCTCGGAGTTTTCCTTCTCTCGGATCCTAGGGATTTAGCGTTGCCCTTTCTTCTTCTCTTCTCACCTCTTCTCTCTCTGATTTGAGAATACGAAAAGAAATAAAGTAAGAGT
The DNA here is from genome assembly GCA_001753735.1 of Embelia ribes. NCBI lineage: Eukaryota > Viridiplantae > Streptophyta > Magnoliopsida > Ericales > Primulaceae > Embelia > Embelia ribes. Next base: position 7,876 of record MKEJ01013825.1, read on the forward strand.
GTGAGGAAAACAACTCTTACTAAATTACCCCTTCAATCCATATACTTTATAAGTTATTACATTTTACAATACAGGGCCTTACATAATATGTCATTTTAAAAGAACATGAATATGCCCCAACAATATCTAAGAAGTCAATCAACCCAACCAATATAATATTATGGTATGTGTGGCTATTCGTTACTCCGTAAACCAAGCGAATATTTTGGTGCATTTTGGTATTATCAATGGAACAACAAAATCAGTTATATGGGATGTACAACTACGATTCCGAATTTATGCCAAACACACCTTATATGCCAAGCCAATTCTTCAGCAATACTAGTTAAAATTATTTCCACAAATGATGTAAGATAATGATTGATCACATGATAATTTGGTAATTCATTTGGAGGTTATGGTGATCTCACTCATACATTTCAAACGTTTTATGTTAGGAAAAACTATTAATTTGTAGTTTTATTTATAGGATTACTATTATTGTGTATACAAGATTACTAAAATGATAAATCATGTTACTATATCTATTACATTGCATTACTTTTTAAAATATTTCTATTATTTTACCTACAAACCTTCTATATTTCATATGATGAATTTTCAAACCGTACATTTCAAACGTTTTATGTTAGGAAAAATAATTAATTTGTAGCTTTATTTATATGGTTACTATGACTGTGTTTACAAGATTAATAAAATGATTATTGATGTTACCATATCTATTACATTGAATTACTTTTTGAAGCATTTCTATTATGTTTACTTACAAACTTATTTAGTAGATTTAATATAAAATATTATAAAGTGGTGACATAGCACATAAAATACTTTGCTAGAAATAACTCTTAAATATTTATGGCCCAAAATGTACCACTTGAACAAATGAGTGACTAATAATCATTTTTATACATACAAAAATAATTTCATATGGATGCTTCTTGTATAGAAGATGGATCCATCTAGAAATTCTCGTACTACCCAATTACATTACCAAAAAAAGGTGGAACATCATCTCTCCAATCATTAATAATCCTTGTACAAAACTCATATTTTGTATAATTTTGATACAACTAAGAGTTGTTGTCTGATTATCCTTTTGAGATATTGGTTGATATCTGAGACTCATTTGAAACGTCTCATTGTCATAAAATCAGAATTATTTATTTTTCCAGTACCTAATCTTGGATTATCTGTAGGTTGTTTAATCCGGAAAATGATTCAGTATCATTTTAACTCATCTGTAAAGACAATTCATCATTTACACACACGTGTGCACGCGCTCGTGCACATATATATATATACACCATAGAAATGTCATATTAGGCATGCCTTGTGTCACAATTATTGTATTTGGTTTAGATAGGGATGTATCCTTTCTACCATACATACCATATTAGGATTGGAATATTTATAAGAATTTTACAACCATTGAACTTTTGATTTTTTATGTGATATTATTTGAAGTGGTTGGAGAAAGCTAGGGGCATTGGGAAAGAGCAATTATGTTCCTCATAATAAGTAGCAAGATCATGGTGTTCGTTCTCCATCATTGGATAGAGGCAGTCAGACTTATATTAAATATGACATGTTTTATTCAACGGTGAAAAACCGAGCAGCAAGATGATGTTATTCATTGTGAGTAACAACATCCTTGTATCTGGGCCTTAGGCAAAGACAGAAGACTAGTTACTGTCCTTCATTGTTTTAGTATTTGGTAATTTGGTACTACATATAAATAAGTTTAACAAAGAATTTCTAAAAATTGGCTTTTGCCAGTTCACCTAAATTTTTCATAGAGACGGGCGTATTTACTATCAATTCTCATTTCTGCTCCCGCTTTTATAGCTTTTGGTTTATAAATCTAACGCTTTCACGCACTCGTTCTACGATTCGGTGACTTGAAACATTTGTGCCTTTTGGTAATTAAGCACTTTTTACAGGAAGAAGGGGGCTATAATCCAATTTTAATTGGAGCTCTCCAACCACACATGCACTTAACAATTGGATTGCTCTAAATTTGAACCAAAGATTGGAATATAAGAAAATATTTTGATATGAAATCATTAGATCTAATTTAAAATTGATGCAGTAATTCATAAATGTATGTTAGTTGGTTCAACTTAAAGTTAATGAAATCCCCCTATTCGTTTTTCTTCATGGTTGAGTGGATAAGTGGCTTTATCGGACTCTAGGGAGCCTCAAGATTGCCCACGTCCGGAAAAAAATGCAGTTTAGATTTGTGACGTAGGACAACTACGAAGAATAGTAGAAATAAAAATACGTAGCTCGGCTACG
>MKEJ01013827.1:0-12033 GCA_001753735.1 Embelia ribes
AAAGAAAAAAGAAAAAAAAAGCAACCAGAGCCACACATCTTGCCACCCAATCGCCCACACATGCTTCTAAATTAGTCAATTGGGATGGAATTGTTCCCCTAACAATAGAACCATATTTTAAGGAATTCTGTTACAAGGTGCTGTTGATCTGCCATATGCAGATAGAAACACTATAGGTGCCATACGAATGCTAATTATGTTATTTTTTGGGTATTCCTTATGCTCTTTATTGCTTTATTTCTTTTCTGGTTTATTGAGTCGCTCTTGTTTCTTTTGGTATTCAGTCTATTGACTATTGAAACAAACCCTCACCCTATCTCAACTTGTAGGGTGGCTGAGTACGCATATATCTCAAAGAGAGCTGATGAAGAACGGAAAAGACGTTCCAATTATCGACCTTTACTTGAACATGACGGGGTTGTTTGGCAGCATCCCAATGATCAGGTATATCTGAGGGCATTGAAATTATCCTTGGGGGTAATTCCCACTGTATCCCATAACTAGACCTAATTCTTTAATTTGAATAATAATGCATCACTCTCTGGAAGCGTAATAGTGACCGCAAGCAAAAAAAAAAAACTTGGTGTAAACTATTGAGGTGATAGGTTTCTTTATCTTAATATTTCTATATTGTAGCCTCACAATGTTGAAGTGAAAATCTTTTAGTGACTCAAAATTGTTATATATTGATTAAAGGCTTTGAAATATGCTTCAATTCCCCATATATTATTGGATGTTCTTTGTTTACATATTCTGATTGGCACTTGACACTTACGCTATTGTTCATTGCCCTTATAGCCAATTATTTTGTAGGAAAGTGTTCGTGGTGTAGAGTTTTCTAATTAATTAGTAAGTCCCATGTTACTGTGGTTTTTTCTCTTTGCATCTTGTGGATTATGGCTGTAGAAACTTTAAGTTTAATATTCCTTCATTAACCTCAAATTCGTTATTATTATTCTAGGAAGGAAATACAACAAAGACAAGAGAGGAACTGTTAGCTGAACAAAGGGATTACAAACGTCGTAGGGTATCATATCGGGGCAAGAAGTTGAAGAGAAATGCAACAGAGGTAAAAAGAGGATAATTCTTGTATTCTATCTCTCCCCTTTTCATGTTTTGTACAGGTCAGTGGTTTAAATTCAAGGACTTGGCTCGTTTGAATGATTATTGTTTTTTACTCCCTAATGTTTTCTTCTTTGTTTCCTATTTTCTCCTTGCTTTTCTTCCTAGTCAAATGAAATAAAGGACCTTGTGTCAAGTCTATTGTAGAAAATACGTTAAACGAGAAGTTAACAAACAGCAAGGACAGCTTTGTTTTGGGTGATTTATTGTGCCATTTAGTTGTTGGACACGTTCTTTTTTGCCACACCTTGGACGCCCATTGAAAACATGTCCTAGTCTTTCGATTTCTTTGTTCAAGTTGGATAATGCTGTTACTTGGTGCATGATGGAGTCTGGACATGCTTCTTCTGTATGATGCTTTTGTTCATGCTCCTATTTCCAGTTACAAGTACTTATTTGTGCCCTTATATATATGCAAATTCTAATAGAAATATCTTTTCCTTTTTAATATATATTAAGATTCACATGTACATAAAAATTGTTCTGGATTTCAAGTTTATATTGGAAATAACTTTAGAAGCTTGCTCATAATTTTGTTCACCCTTTAAGAACATAATTCATTTTTTTTTTTTTTGGCAAAATTATAACATCACTACAAATTTTCTTTTGATATGCATATGGCTGTGTATCTATTGGACCTTTGTTGATGTACTAGGAGGCATACTCTTCTATTTTTTCTTGCACAACGTCAATAATTATTTACTCATTTTTATGACTCCTTTTGTAAAGTATCACAAGGAAAAAGATATTTTTACATACTTTTTGCTAGAGTTCCGCATAGCTTGGACACAGGCGTAATAATTTTCTAGTTCCAAGCAAGTGCACTTTGATTGCTAACTTAGCAATATCAAGCCATCTTAATTGATTCATGCTACAGTATTTTATATTGAATATCACTATCAAGGACTTAATGTTCATGCTTCCTACAGAAGTAAGACTGAGTGAGTCTCGTCATCTCACAGTCATGGTAATTTGAGAATCACATGGTAGCCACTTTTCCCGAGTTTCATAACTTGATATGACTTGGATCTCTATGCTCTATATAATATTTCCACGAGAAAGGGGTAATTCATAATGTCCGTAAATGATCTACTGCACTTAACATGATGTAGAATTCCACCCACACACAGAAAGCATGAAGTTTAAATTGTTTATTTCTTGTTGAATCTTGCAATCTAGGATACCGTTAGTTTAGTGAATCATTAAAATTTACATTGCCATGAAACTGTAAAAATGTGTTCTCCACTATTTCAGATTTTAGGTTTGCTTTATCTTTATTGAGTAGAATGTAGTGTACCTGTCCCAATTCGTTGTCTGAAAATGTAAGATATCAGATTCATTCATGTTTGTTATTTTTGCTGCTGTTCTCACTTAGTCCTTATTTTACTTTGTTTTTGCTCTGTGAAAAGGTGATGCGGGATATAATTGAGGATTGCATGGATAGCATCAGACAAGCTGGTGGTATCGGTTGCTTAGCAAAGGTTTCTGATGAGGCTGGGAAGTTATTTTCTGAACCACCTCCATCAAGTGTCGACTATGCAGATTTTGGTGGGTTAAAGAAAAATGCGAGCAACTCATCCACAATTACCAGTGATCATTTTAATGGTTATAAGGAACAATTCCGATCTCATGATGACACCAGATATAATAAATTTGAGGATAAGCCTCTTGATGATCGTAAGCAACGTTCACGAGATTCTAGTCGCTACTACGAGCATCGCAATGATCGAAGAATGGCAGACGGAAACAATCACGGTAGAGAATATTATTCCCGTGGCTTAGACAGAGAAAGAAGTCATGGTGATAAGGAGCCCTCTAAGATAAAACACCCTCGTGTCTTGGATTCTGGTGATAACTCATTCCATGACCGAAGAAATTATCACAGAGAGCGAAGTAATCGGGATTCAGAAGGGAATGATCGAAGAAGAAAGCATTCTAAAAGAGATCATAGAGCAGACTCTGTTACGTCATATGTGATTGAGGATAGATATGATCCTTACAAATCTCGGGACATGTATGAGGAATGATTCTCTTCAGCCTGCGCAGTATGCTCGTCCTTGAAAGTTGCTAGCCGATGTTAACTTTCGGGAGCATGGGAAATAAATCCTCCTTTGTTCTTTTCGTTTATGGTAAGGGTTCTTATTTCTGCATTTTTAACACTTATCAGTTTTAATTTGTGCAAAACATAATCTGTCGATTTTGACTTGGTGTTTACGGAAATTTGCAGTAGAAAGTCGTTCGGGCTTTGGCAGTTTAACCACGTGTATCCTCCTGTGTATCCTTGGCTGATTATATCTGTTATGATTATCATTTTAATTATATTTCTTCTATTATCATACTGAATTAGTTGCAAGGTGCAAAAGGTCCTCCCAACAGAGGCTTACTCAAAGACAAGTACTATATAGATACACACAAACTGAAGCATCATACCAGCAATTTTACATTTTTTTTTTACAGATCAATGTAGCATGGAATTATTGGTGCGGGAAAAAGTCCCTACGGTGCAATGCAATTACCAAAATTCTTTTGGTACATCATTGAGGTTAATAAGTGAATTTCAAAGTAAAACCAATTCGGACAAACACTTCTTTAAGCCAGGATGGGTTTATAGAATCTGTAATTGGAGTTTGGGGAGAAAAGAGAGAGAAGGATGGAGAGAGAGAGAGAAGGGAAAGAGGGGGAAAAGAAGAGAAGGGGTAGGGCGGTTGGTTTGGTGTTGAAGCTACTGTGGAATCTGACTTGGAGCGGGCATTGGAAAGTTAGTCCAAACTAAACCCGTTGCCAACCCTTGTATATAATGTTGTTAGTAATCCATTGTGACAGTTGTTTTTATTTTAAATAAATTAAGATTAACGCATAAATTTTGCATTTTACTGATTATTACAGTCAAGTTATAGTGACATTTAGAGTGTTATTATATTGATGTGTCCTACATGGAGCTTAAAAGTATTATACTTTTGATTTGGTTTATGTATCGTATTTTTCTGTTAGAATTCAAATTTAACTAATTGAGATAATGCTATGCCAGTACGTATCTGTGTGAACATGTACGTGCTGCTGCTACTGCTTTTTTATTTTTTGTCTTTCCATTTGGACGCCAGAAAAAGTTCACGCTTTCATCTGATTTCCAGTTACATTGCTTAATAAGGATTGCTTGATGTTGGTCTTCTCAATGTTTTCAGTTTTCATTCTTATTCTGGGTTTCGTTACATTTGAAGAAATAATTTTATTGCATGTTCCGATCTTCATAGAAAAGAATTTCAGAATGATGGCATGTAACTTTTGCAGGTCGCTAATTGTTTTCACAACCAATTATTCAAATGTGTTTCTTCCTGTGCTTCAGGTGCGTTCAGAGTCAGGACCTAACATGACCTAGTATAACTACGTTCACTCGTGTTGGTTATCTACACTGAAGTTCTGCCCTGGTAGCATATTTGCTAGAGATCATCATTACGGTGTTTGTTGCTTTAATTTTCTTTTGACAGGTTCGTGCAAGCTTTGTCAATACTTGGTTTATCTCTTCAGAAGCAGATTATACTATTATTAGGGCTTTTGTCATTGTATTAAGCCTGGTTTTCTCAGTTTCTTCAATCGTACCTTAAATAATGTATTTGTAAATGAAGGGTTTGTATATCAAGCTGATCTTGATTCTTCAGATGTGCTTGTGTTGTTGTCAATATTAAGAAAAAAAGCTTTTTTCCACCTATTAAAAAAACTTGGATGCAATCAATTTAAAGTTTCTAGCTTATTTTGGCTAAAATAGCGAAAAAATTCTGCTTTTAAGCTGAGAAGTCAATTACACTACATTATTTTAGAAAAAATGTAGAAATTTTCAAGCTTATAAGAAACAATCAAACAAGTCCATTGAAAGCTTCCAAAGCTTGGTTTATGGATTTGTTTATTTGTCCATGTTGTATGGTTGAATTTTCTTGCTCTCTCTGCTGGTTTGGCAAGCCTTGCGTTCTTTAGTTTAGTTTTCGTTTTGGTTTTTCATTTTTTTGTTGTGTGTGTTAATATTCTGCTCATGGCTGCTTTCTTGTTGGTTGTACATAGATTTTTATTTCTTTTCACCCCTGCAAATTCACGCGCTCAGGACAAATTCTTTTATTTGATGGGTTAGGATGGTATGGGGCCACTTAGGAAATCCATAGCATCAACTGCGTCGACTAATCCAGAGGTAGGAAGATGACAATTGAAAGACGGTGGGAGGGACATTTAACTATGAAAGAATATTTCCTAGTTTCAACCCAACCCAATCAGAAGAGGGAGGCAAAACCGTTATGTTGGGAGGGGTTTCTGTTTCTTTTTTTTCTATGTTAAAGACGAGACTCCTTGGATAAAAAATGAAAGGGGTCTTGCCTTAACTGAGGTCATTTTTGTGGCTCTATTACTCAAAGACAGTAGGAATTCGTTCGATTAAAAGAAAAGGCTAGGGTATTGTTAATCTTTCCGATTCTGAGATTGGTAAAAGAGGATGTCAAATCTATTGAAGATGAGACGCTTTTCAGGTAAGAGATGATATGCCTTTGAAGGAAGTAAGGGAAAGTCATATTAAAGAGAGAGAGAGGGTGTGTTATTTTTCTTCTAAGTTTTGTTCTAGATCATATAATTGATTTTTATTAATATGAAAGATCATATATATTATACTATTTAATACTAGAATAATATTTACATCTTTAATTACTAGGCATATGTAGTATATGTTTATAACTATTTTTATTTTTACTTTGTTTTAATATTTGATTAATACACCATAGTGATAACTTGGTACCTAAAATTGTCTATTAATTTTCTGGTGTCTAAAATCGTTTCCTAAAATGTCTAGAAGCTTACCCAACTATAATGGCAACACACGAATATGGGCTTTGAGACTTAACAGATATATGGGTTTTAGTTAACACCCAATTGATAAAATTGAATTTACCAGATTTTTTTTTTATAATAAAAAAATTGGGTACACAATAAGTTTTCTAATGAACTTTGTAGACTAAGTAATTGTTATTTTTAAATTTTTATTTGATTAGTACAAGCTACTAGTCTAAAAGAGCAATAACAGTACGAGTTTTCACTGGCTAGACTTAAGAGAAACTTAATTTCTCTTTTAGTAACAATTAACCTTTCTAATTCTATTTGAACACTTTCAATTTCTGTAAGCAGATTTTTTACTACATGCATATACTAATTTAAGTAGGGATTAAATTTTGTAGTTCTTTATGTCATTTAGCTAACTTTAGTTGCCAATTAAATATACTATTGCTAATATTGAACACAAGTTTACAATAATAATAAGTTAATTCAAAGTTTTGAGTTGCTATAGCTGTCTTTAATAAATTAATCAGTTCTTGTTCGGATGCAACTAGAATTTCAATAGTTTGTGCAATAGATCTTATTTCAATAACTAAATTTTTCTTAGCAAACATTAAACAATAAATGATAGATAGAATGCTTACAAAGTGACTTGGATGGTTACTAGGCTTTGATACTAGAAAGAGTTTGAGAACAATAAAAAGTTGAAACAAAGTTTATATTATTACTAAAAGTTTTTTTTTACAAAGAATTGACAGTTTATACAAAGAAAGGTTGAAGGCTTACACAAGAGAATTTACAATAAAGAGATTTGAAGATTGAATTTATAATGATCAACTACTACGCTAAAGACTTTTTTATATACATGAATTAACCACGTGAAGCGATAAGAAGGAATCTTTGAGTTGTCTGCTTTGTTACACCTGTCCACTTGCTTTTTACACTTATCCAGTGATAATTGTCCCTCTTTTGGCGTGATTTGGTGCATTATTGTCCTTGTTTTACTGTTTTCTTTACAATTGTTCGTCTTTTTTTCTATATGTTTTTACAGTTGTCTTTATTCTAGCTATTGACTGTCATTCTCTGCTCGAGATTCTTTATTTTGATTGTCTTCTTTTTGATAAACTATGTACTTGGTTCAAATGTGAATAGCTCACTTTTTTGGGCTTGGACTTCTTGCTTTTCAAGATTCTCCAACTTTTGTTGTTTTTGTTTATTGTCTTTCTCTTTTTGTGATTCTTTGTAACTTTAGTGACACATCGTTTTCAAGAGGGTCCACTATGCTTTCATAGTGTTCTCATTATTATGATATGCAATATCATCAAGAACATCATCACCATCAAAATGATTGAAACTTGGTTTTTTCACCCCTGCAAATTCACGCTTAGGACATATTCTTTTCTTTGATGGGCTAAGATGATATGGTGCCACTCCATAATATCAACTATGTCGACTAGTCGAGAGGTAGGAAGATGACAATTGAAAACCGGAGAGAGAGGCATTTAACTATGAAAGAATACTTCCTAGTTCCAAGCCAACCTATTCAGAAGAGGGAGGAAAAATCGTTACGTTGGGGAGGGGTTTCCCTTTCTTCTTTTTCTACCTCAAAGGCGAGACTTCCTTGGATAAAAAGTGAAAGGGGCCTTGCCTTACCTAGGGTCATTTTCGTGGCCCTATTATTTGAAGACAGTAGGAATTCGTTCTATTAAAAGAAAAGGCTAGGGGATTGTTATTCTTTTTGGTTCTGAGATTGGTAAAAGAGGATGTCAAATCTATTCAAGGCAAGACGCTTTTCAGGCAAGAGATTGTACACTTTTTCCTCTGAAAATTGTTTATTATTCCAATATGATTTTATGCATTTCTTTAAATGTGAATATTTGTTTTATATGATTGTTGTTCAATTATTAATAGCATAAATTAATCATCTTTACTATTGTTATTTTGATCTAAATAGTACAAATTAACAATGCCATGGAATTATAATGGGTCCAAAATAAAGAATCATAAGCGTCCAAAAACAAAGGCTAAACAAAGCTAGCAGGATGAAGAATCTCTAAAAAGAGAGATGACCAGGACAACACATGGAAAATGACCATTATTGGACATAGCTGTAAAATACACATTATATGCTTTGCCACAATAAGTGGAAAAAAATCTTAATAGCTGGGCAAAATACCACAAACAAGGACAATAACTCAACAGCAGACAACTAAGGGAGAATCAAAAGGACAATAATATAGATAGTTGTAGAGGATAACTGGAAAGAAGTATTATTCAAAGAAGGATAGCTGGAAAATAACCGTTAAAGTAAAAGATTCCTTGTTGTGTACATAAGAATTCATTTAGTTTAGAAGGAAAGTATTGTAAATTCTATCTTCTCATTTCTCTTGTATATCCTTTTCCTTCAACATTTCTTATATAAATCTTTTAGCAATCTATAAATCAACAATAATATTTTCATTTATGGTATCAGAGCTTGACAGTTATACTGTAAGTACTCTATCTATAATTAAATGCAAATATTTATTTTCTATGATTGTTATCCAATTATTAGTAGCATAAATTAATCATCTTTGGTATTGTTTTTATGATCTAAATATGTACAAATTAACAACGCCATGAAATTATAGTGGGCCTAAAATAAAGAATCATAAGCGTCCAAAAACAAGGGCTGAATAAAGCCAGCAGGATGAAGAATTTCTAAAAAGAGATATGGCCAAGACTACAGCTGGAAACTGACCATTATTGGAGATAACTGTAAAATACACTTCATATGTTTTGCCACAATAAGTGGAAAAGAATCTTAATAGCTGGGCAAAATGCCACACACAAGGAAAATAATTCAGCAGTAGACAACTAAGGAAGAATCAAAAGGATAATAATATAGACAAATGCATAAGACAACTAGAAAGAAGAATTATTCAAAGAGGGACTATAATGCCCTAAAACTATGGGGCCAACTATAAAAAATTTTTAAGTTGTAATGCTCTTAAACTATAGGGCCAAACTGCTAAATTGTTGAAATCTTAAGGACCAAACTGCAAGATTTTGAAAAAAATGGTAGGAATGAAATGGCATTTCTCGAGTAGTCAGTTTTAGATCCAAACTTGACATAGAAGGTGAGAGAAGTGAGAGATAACTTCTTGTAGCTAATTCCAGGAAGATAAAAAGGACAAGACAGGAAATTAATTTCGAATTCGGAATGCACAAACTGTTCTCATCATTTTCACGTAGGCATTCCTATTGGTTCTAAACGAAATTTCAGTGTGTTATTTCTTGATTCATCCAGTTTATGTTAGTAGGTTCATTTATTAATTCCAATCTCATTTTTATCGATTCGTCGCTTATTTTTCCGTTTAGGACTTGAGTTTTCGGGTGGCTACTTCCAGTGACTTTTTTAAGCCTTCCGAACTACCGTTAGATCTTCGGAATATGTACGCTCTAGAATTTGAGTCCTATGCTGTTGAATTAATGAAGCAAATATTAATTTTGAGAATTTTTTAGAATAGGTTAAAAACTTATATAAATTTGAAATTAATTCTGTCTTTGTGCTAATCTATGTTGTTTAGAATATCGGGTCATTATAATAGGTATCAAAGCTTTAGGTTTACAAACCCCTGGTGAGCTGTAGGTTATTGGGTCTGTTGGTTAGGAAATCTCGAATGAGCTACGTTTAGAAAGTTGGGGTAAACTATCAGAAACTTAAATATTTAAGAAGTTCTAAATCTTTATACAAATATCTTGATACTCAATACATAACGCATTACTTTATCCTTGTTTTTCTAATTAATTTTTGGAGACTATTGTCGACACTTAGCTCTGTGTTAAACAGATAAGAAATGCCATGTAGGTCCAACACAGATCTCTGGTAGTGGATGGGGTTAATGATAAGTTATTTGTGTTTTATACATGCTTAGTTTCCTTACTTTCTATAATGCGTACATATGACCTACAACCCTAGCTGCTATGATGAGTCAACAAATGGCTCAGCAAACTACACAGGTAGTCAGGACTACACTCGAGACTATAGGCATTCAGCAGCCTAGCCATCAGACAATTGGGGCCCAGGCTATGTGGGCACAAAAAGAGATTGGCAGGTCCGATACTCTTATCTTTCAAGGAGGTGTTGATGCAGACAGGGTAGATACTTGGGTGTCCAACATGAAACATCATTTTCAGATGTTAGGTTTGACAAATGAGTTGGTTATGGCTCAAACAACATTGCGGTTCTTACGGGATGAGGCAGTCAATTGGTAGAAGGGGTTCGCAAAGTTGAACAATGTTGCGGAACTTACGTGGGAAAGGTTCAAGGATATCTTCTTAAACCGTTATTGCTCATAGACATTCTAGGATGGGAAGCTACATGCTTTCCTGAACTTAACTCAGGGCTCCCGTAAGGTTGTGGAGTATTTGGCAGAGTTTATAACATTGGCAAAATATGCCAAGGCCTATGTTATTAATGAAACTGAGAGGGTGAAGAGTTTTATACGGGGGTTACAGCCTCGTATTTTTTGGATATTGGCAATGGTGAGACCGACTACTTTTGATGAGGCAATGCAGAGAACCGGTGAACAAGACGCTATTGATGATCATGGGAAGCTAATGAAAGAAAATAAGAGGATCGAAATTCAGCCAAGGGTCAGGGGAAACAGTATTTGAGACCGAATCAGAATTAGGGTAAGAGAAAAAGAGGCTGAGATGATAGAGTGGGGTTCTCGTCAGGGTAGTCTAGGCAGGGAACTTTTACCGGTGGGACAGGTTCAACAAATATGGATTGGAAGACTTGCAATCGGTGCAAGGAAGTGGGGCATATTACTACCTATTGTCTTACTATCTGGTGCCACAACCATATGGATTTGGGGGCATATGCAGAAGTTTTGCCCGGATACACCAACTCAGGATCAGACTACCCGTACTATGCCACTAGCACAGCCCATTATACTAGTTCAGTCGAGGGTAGTGTCGGGTCTCAGCGGACATTATGGAGTTGGGAATCGTGGGGCCACATCTACTTTTGCATCAGTGGCTCCAATGCATTTGTATGCACTTCAAGAGGTCCCTTCTACTCTAGTAGAAGCATCCCTTATTCGAGGTACACTATTATGTCATTCATCTTGTGTACATGTTCTTTTTTATACAGGTGCATCTTGTTCATTTATTGTTGCAGGTATGGTTCGAGCATTGGGTTTAGCGCTTGGGGCTTTAGATACTCACACTTCGGTAGATACTCCGTTAGGCAGACATATTATTCTGAGTTTCCTATGATGTCGTTGTTACATTCTTATCTCTAGTCACAAGTTTGTGTATAACTTGATCGTTCTGGACATGTCTGGATTTGATGTTATCTTGGGTATGGATTGGTTATTGGCCAATCATGTTGTGATAGAGTGTGATCGTCGTTGGGTTACTTTGCATCCAGAGAGGGAGTAGTTGTTCGGAATGTTGATGATCGAGACATCCCTCAGGTAGTTGCAGGACCAAGGAGTGATACACTTACTTATCGTATAACTGTGGAAATACATTTTGAGTTACCTCAAGTGGTTCGCGATTTTCTTGATATGTTTCTAGAGGACCTGAGTAAACTACCCCTACCCCGTAAGGTAGAATTTACAATGGACCTCATTCCTGGTACAAATCCGATTTATGTGACACTTTATATTTTGGCTTCTACTAAGATGGAGGAGATGAGAAGGCAAATTGATGAACTGGAAGCTAAAGGGTTTATCAAAGCGATTGAGTCACCATGGAGTGTACCAGCACTATTTGTACGTAAGAAATATGGATTGATGAGATTATATATTGACTATAAAAAATTAAATCGAACTACGATTAAGAATAAGTATGTGATGTTGAGAATTGATGATCTATTCGACTAGTTGAAAGGAGCAAGATGTTTATCAAAGATTGATCTTCGCTCCGGGTTCCGTGAGGTGAGAGTTTGAAATAGAGAAGACTGCTTTCGGGACTCTGTATGGGCATTAAGAATTTCTCGTGATGTCGTTTGGACTGACGAACGCACAGGAAGTCTTTATGGATTTGAAAAATAGGGTGTTTTATGAGTACCTAGATTGATTTTTTTATAGTTTTTATTGATGACATTCTTGT
>MKEJ01013830.1:0-22744 GCA_001753735.1 Embelia ribes
TGAAATCACACCAATTCCGTCTCTTTCCTGAATCAGAAAATTTTTCCAGCGCCCAGATGTTTAGTTTACATCGTTATACCACTGTTCAATACTGTATAAAGATGCAACAGTGTTGCTACAATGCTGGCGAAAAATTTTGGGGCCTTATATAAACCAATTTAAAAAGTTTGTGTACTGGTACAAAGGCTTGGTGTACCGGTACTCCCTTTGTGTACCGATACACACCCTATGTGTACTAGCACTCTACCCAGAACTTAATTTTGCCCCCACCCTGCAAGGGATGACTCCCCCTTGACCCCCGTGACCTAACCAAGCAGGTCGAACCCCTTACAGTCACAGTATTAAAAAAACAATGCAACTACAGTGCATAATCGTAAGTAACAATACCGTCGCACATCACCATATACTCCACGCATATCGTGCTACTATCACGTTATATAATACGTAATAATAATATTATATAATGCTATATAATATTATTAAAATACAAAAAAAAAAAATCTCTGAATTTCTAGAACGTTACAGGGGGTATCGAATGTCGGGAGATTTCGACATATTCTTTTGGGTTTTTAGTGTTTGTTTAGAAAGTAATGGGTTAGGGAATTTAAAAGCTTCTACTACTATAAGTTCCCATAGACGACGCCTGTTGAAGAGTATATATTTGATTGGTGAATCGGATATACTCTCTCTTTTGATAAATATTCCGATTCAGGTAGTTCGGGGGTTATAATTCGAGCCTAGATCTTCTCCATATTTTCCTTCAACTTCGGCTAGTATCCTTGCTCCGATAGTATTAATTATATTTTCTTCTCCTATCTTCTGATGATCTTTCTTGTAGCTTTCCATTGGTACCTGAAAGTGCGGATAGAGAGACCGCAAACCCTCAAATACTTAAATAAGTAAGAGTTCGGATGGGGTAATAATGATAATTGAGGTAATAAAAATTAAATTAATTGAGTATTAAATGTGGAAAAAGAGACTTTTTAATATGTCCTTTCAGTTGACATATGAAACTTTTTATAATATACATACTTGTGGAACTGTTTATTGACTTTCTTGTTAATCAAATAATGTAGCGAGTAGTTTGATTGAAATACAACATTAATCCCTGGATTTTATTATATGTGCAAATGCATACTTATTATTTAAAATTTTTAATTAACTAGAACAAAATTATAAATAAGCTTAACTTAAAGACCGAACGATTAAATACTTTATTGCTATTAATAAAAGAAGGTGACAAGGTAGAAATTATCACCTACAACCACACTGTAAATTTTTTCGTAAATTATTTTTTTTTTTTTTCAAAACTCAAACTCTCTATTTAACGTCAAATCACATCAGCTCCATCACAGAAAATTCAGGCCACCCTCTCTCTCTCTCTTTCTCTCTCTCTCTCTGTATCTTCTGCATTCTGTAGGGTTGATCTCCTCTGCACTTTAAGTACACTTATTTGCTTACCAGTGAGAGAAAAAAGTGAGTCCTGTTTTTGAAAACAGAGGAGAATCTCTGTTTCTGCTTCTTTAATTATCTTCATTTATTTAGGTGAACAAGTAAGGAAATTTATCCCCATTTCCCGTACAATTATTCGAGCAAAAAATGACTAAAGATGGAGACTTTAAGCTTCTCAAGATCCAGGTTTTCTTTTTAAAATCCACATTTATTCCCGTTCTTAAAATAAATTTTATACAGTGATGCATTAAGAATTGTCATTCTTTACAAGAAAATATTATGAGTAGACATTCTTTATAAAATATATATATTTTATATTTTTCGAGGATGGCTACACTTAATAATTTTGTCCATCTATTTCTGCATTTTGTTGTTTTCATTAAATTCATATCTTGTTTTAATGATTATTTACTTACTTGCATGTAGACTTGTGTGCTGAGAGTGAATATACACTGTGATGGGTGTACGATGAAAGTGAAAAAGCTCCTTCAGAAGATTGAAGGTAACTCCGTTTTTTAATTTTTCTCTATGCATAAAGTCTCTGCATTTTCATTACTAGATCCCTATTAGTACGTGGGTATTTAAATAGATTTTAAATATGATTGAAAATACTGTTTGTTTACTAGTTTATTGTTGATACTTGTTATTATGATAAGCTAAGTCCCTTTTATCCGTTTGTGGATATGATACTATATTTTGTAATTTTGCAATGAAAAAAACTCTAAATATATTACTTTGAGAATGTTTCCATTTTTTGAGACTATCCTTTTCCAATTTGTATTGCAAATATTTTTTTCGCTTTCAACATTTAGACCCATGTCTTCTTTTTCCCTCTCACCTAATTATTATTATTGTTCTAAAAGTACCTTTTGCAGAAAAAAAAAATCAATGATCAAAGAACTTTTCTGTTTTAATAATTAATAATAAAATAAAATAGCATCCCACTTTTCTGTTTTAAAATAATAATTTATACACCTCAGCTTCTAAAACTTCATTTCTGCTTGAGAAAAATCCACATTTAGAAATTATTCATACCAATTTTTCTATAAAATTTGTAAAAGATTAGTAGAATAATTATTTATCATAAAATACAATAGAAAAATATATTTTTCAAATCTTAACTAGGTTTTTATAGTTTTTTTTTAAGAAAAAAAATGTTAGTGAAATTGTGAATAGTAGAGGTTACCATTAATAAATAAGCGAAAAATGATTATTATTTTTTTTACAATCCACCCTTTTCCGAGGATCGGACGTAAAATTAATTTTATAAACTCAAAATAAAACCCAGCTGAAACAACAATCCTGCAATCACTTCAATTTTGATTTTTTCCCTAATTTATCGCAGGTGTTTATCAAGTGAATATAGATACAGAGCAACAAAAGGTAACAGTCTCAGGTAGTGTAGACTCTGCTACTTTGATCAAGAAACTGGCCCGATCCGGTAAACACGCCGAGTTGTGGTCTCAGAAAACCAACCAAAACCTGAAAACTAATTCCAAAATCTGTTTCAAAGACGAGAAAAACGACAAAAATCAACTCGCTAAACAGGGGATCCTTAAGGGGCTTGAAGCTTTCAAAAATCAGCAAAAATTCCCCAATTTTATTCCCAATGAGGACGGCATTTTTGATGAGGTTGATGATGAGGGTGAAGATGAGGTGGACGAGCTCCGATTCTTGCGAGAAAAAGCAAACGGTTTGGGAATCCTCCGGCAACAAGCCATTGAAGCTGCCAACAATGGGAAGAAAAACATTGCGAATCCGGTTAATAATGTCAAAATCAATCAAATTGGAAGCAAAAATAGTGATTGTAAAGGGAATCCGACTTTGGGAAATTCGGGTAATTCTGGAATCGACCCGGTTTTGATCGAGGCTCTGAGGCTGAACAATGCTCAAAACCGGGGGAGTGAAGCTGGCACTTTTCTGAATTTGGGTGGTAATAGTGCAAACAGTTTAAACTTTGGGGGTCATAATGGAAATAATGCTACCAATGTTTTTGGAAACAGCTCAGGTCAAATTGGGTACGGGGGTTTCCAAAATCAGATCCCGAGTGGGGTTTTATCAGCTGGACACAACCCTTACGGTATGATGATGAATGCGAACGGGGGCTCGTACATGTCACCGCTTATGATGGACTTGCAGAGCAGGGGACCAATGTTCCCACAGCCTCAGATGATGTACCAAAGGTCCCCTTTTGTTCCACCTAGCACGGGGTATTATTGTAACGACTATGATAACTATGGACCAATTCCTTATAACAACCATAGTTGTTACACCACCAATGAGAGTCACGAGAACTCTGGTAGTTGTTCAATTATGTAATTTAGGAGTGTTAAAAAATAGATAATTATCTAATTTAGGATGGGCATGGCTTGATTTTGTGTTGATTTTTGTGGGTGGAGTAGCATGCTTGTTTTTGTTGACTCTAGTGGGGATTGTTATGAAAACCTTATCTACTAGTATTAACTTAATAATGTGTAGTTATTTAAGAAAGATGCTTGTTATTTATATGCTTTCTTTATGATGTTTTTCTTCTCAAATGCAATGGTTTACATTTGGGATGGCGATGAGTTAAATTAATTTGAGCTTAATTACACATTTGAACAACTCAGAAGTTTTATTCGAGTATAAACGAGTCAAGTTCTAAGATACTTGTTTTGGTTGGAATCACAAGTAGCGAGTTTATATTCAAAGTATATGTACCACAAAACTTGTAGATAAATTCGAGTTGAGTTTGAATCATTATTTTTTACCCGATTGGCTGTCTTGGACTTAATCTCAAGGAGGTTGAGCTCGGTTATGTCTAAGATTCTCCAAGCTCCAGAAGCCACATCTACTTAAAGGGCTTGTTTGGTATTAGCTTATAAATTTTAGCGATCATGTTTTTTCTACTCAAAAGCACAACAATGTTTTGATTGTTTAATTTTTAAATTGAGTTTATTTGTTATTTTAGTGTAAATAACTGAAAATTTTAAGTTGGATATATTCAATTTTTTTTCTTAATAAGAAATAAGTTATTTTATTTGCTTGAAAGTTACCATTAAATTATTTTGATTCGAGCGCAGGGAGACTGAGGGCATGAGTTTGATAATAAAACAAACGCCTTGCACCCAAATACAGAATAGCAACTGAGCAACTACCTACAAATGCTCAACACGTACCTTGCGACAGAATGCAATAGTTACAACTCAACATATATATATATATATATCATAATATAGGTTCATACAGCTTCACGAGTCCTTGTATTATATTTTACAAAATGACCTTGGCCTGACAAACGAATTTTTTTTATGCAAATGTCTCCTATCCCTGAAATGATACATACCATGAGTAACTTTTACTGTACACAAATATATATTAAATCATGTACCCTTTCTCAAACTCCTATATGGAGTTGCTTCCAAGGACTCACTTGAAATTTCTTAAGCACGCCTTCTTTTGAAACTACATAATTTGATATAAAAAAAAAAGCCAGACTGAATTAATTATGAGAAGTATTCAATATGATAAATGATGGAGAAAATACTTTTTATCCCACAAAATCTTATCATTAGTAGAAATTCACCGATCTCAAACGAACAGGGTTCTCATACACGTTACTTCAGACAATCTTTAGCGTGGGCATAATAATATATTGAGAAATATACAGACTTGAGAAAACAGTATCTCGAGACTTTATGCAAAAGCCACTTCAACGTATAACAGCAGGGGATGTTGGGTAACCGCTCCCCATATCTCAGGCGCCGAGCCGGACTTGATTTTTCCCGAGACGCATAAGTGGGATGAGGAGCGGATCAAGGCATGTTTTGATGAATTCTCAGTGGAGAAAATTCTTCAAATCCCACTAGCGAATGAAGTTCAAGAGGACAAGCTCGTGCGGGCCCTTGAGAGGAAAGGTAAATTCTCAGTTCGATTGTGCTACACCAGACCTATTTGCTTGATGTGATCGTGCATGATAACCGAGAAGGAAGTCGCTTGGCAGGGCTCCACCTCTTTCTTTTGTAAGGCAGGAATGTTTCAGGTTACGAAATAGAGTTGGACGATAAAAATTTTGATTGAATGTCCCGTCCCACCCTGAATCTCTCATGAGATCCAACCAAATATCAACCTCGTAAGGGGGAAGCCGATCTCCAGACCTCCCCTAATAGGCTCAATAATCCACATTTGTTTTCAAAACTCACCGAAGCCCGCCATGGCTTTGAATCATATTACAAATTTCTCAACAAATATTACAATTTTCTTTAAACTTAAATTTTATCATAATTCCTCAAATACCAATTTCACAACCCCAACTTTCATTTCTCATAAACTCCACACAAATATTTCTCATTCATAATTTATTTAAGGCCCACAAGTTCACCACGAAACATATTTCTTCATACTAAGAAGAAATATAAACAACAGCATTCAGTAGTAATAAATTATCATGCAAAATTTATCGTAAGATGTGTTATCCGTAACTAACTCGTACCTTTTATGAAAAGTAGAAAAACAGCTGGAAAAAGGAGCAAAATGATAGAGTGATGCGGATGTCCTTCCGAAAAATTTATTGAAAAGTTGCCAAAATCACTTTATCTACATGGAAAAGTGTAAACACTAGCTTAATTATGTAAATTATTACCATGTACAACTAATTTAGTTAGGAATTAAAGAGATTTCAGATTTTTAGAGGGAATAACTAAGTTATTCTTATGTTGAATTGTATATAAAGCATCGTAGAGGCCGTCTCCGGATCACATATATATGGTTTATATATACAGATACAATGGACATGTATCGCATTTAAAAGCTGACAGCGCAATACCCTGTCGACAGTGTCCTCCACACTTTACACTATTGACGGTTGGGAGTGTCCACAGTGCGTCGAACAGTCCCAAAACTGAACTGGGCTTTACATAAACAAATCCTAAGATCATACAATTGCCTCAACCTATTCAGAACTTCACATTGTTTCACATAATGACGCTATGCATTTTATTGTTGACCATTTGTTTTGGATACATGAGGAATTATTTTGGATGGTTGATCAAAAGATTTGGTATAAAATTATATATGGGCTTTCAAAGATAGAAGGAGACATCTCCTTGGAACCTATAAAAATAATGATTTTGTGATACACTTTTGATGACAAAAAAAGAGAGAAAGAAATGCAATATTATATTTAGTACCTGCAGAGTTTGTTTAATTTCTTGTTTTGTTTCGTGCGGAGAATGGAAAGCTTTGCAGTTAGTTATGTTTTGGAAGACCAATGTTTAAAGTATTAAAGCGTACTTATAGAATTGAACAAGAAATAGAAAAAAAAGAAGAAGAAGAAGATGTTTCATATTCATCAAAAAGAATAATTTTGCTATAATTAATAGAGTTTCATCATTTCATGTAAAGTTTATTTGAAAAATCAATCATGATTTCATGTCCAACTTCCTATTTCCTTGAATTTTACATGCTACATTTTCTTATTTCATTGTAAATTTCAGCTCAATTGGTTATATTTTAAAAATACAAAAATTAGTTTACTTGCTAGATATTTTTGAGTAATAATAATATTATATAAGTATTATGGGTGTGAAAACTAATCGATAACACTTTAATGTATGAAAAATGTATTAAAACCTCTAATTTTATAAAACAATTATTTTCTCTCTTGAGAGTATAAATATATTTTTTTTTCTCCAAGTACACATTTTCACTTTTTAGCAAAAACTACACAAGTCCAAAAATATTTGGCCAACAGATCAAGCTGCAAGTTCGTATTGTTGGATGTCCTCTGTAATTTTTTTTTTATTATTTTGATGATAAAAAATTACAAATTCAGAATAGTATATTATCATTATTTTTAATTAAAATTAATTATAATAAATTATTTATTTTAAAGTAATTTTATTATCAAAACACATTAATTTCGTACAAAACTTTTGTATATCGCAAGGAAAAAGAATTATCGTATTAAGAGCAAATTCTATATTGTTTACCACACACAAGTCCAAAACTTTGTTTATTGAAACCTAAAACACATCATGAGCTTAAAACTCATAAAAAGCGACGTAATTAATGGTTTTTTTCATTTAAAGTCCACAGCATTCATGAATCATCGTCACTGAGATAAAAGTAATATTTTTCATAAGTTTGAAGTTTAACATCAAATAATTTCACAATTTAAGTGTATAAATAACATTTTCCCAAGTTGCTTTATTCAAAACGGAAAAAGAGTCATTTAACACTAAAAAAAAAATATATCAAAATATCACGATAAACTATAGTTTTGAACCATATAAATAAGATTTAATATGCATAATTATAAAAAAAATTATGAAATTTTTTATTATTAAATTTTATTTATATGAATACAAAGCGATGCTTCATGTTTATACACGATGCTTTCAAAAAGGACCGATTGCAAGTACTCAAATAAAAGTTCATCAAAATTGTTTTTTTTTTTCTCTGCATCTCCTCATCTGTCGCATAGAGACAAAGTGTGACATAGGTTGATGTAAATGTTGCAGAAACATCATAACATGGTGCAGACAGTATAAAAGTGTGTTGCTGACACTGTTACTACTAATGAATTATTGAATAATAAATAAATTCAAATGCATGGGTTGAAATGTTTGTTAGTTAAGCATGCGTATGTCACGTGCTTGCTAACATGACCGTTGCGCACTCGAGTCTGCGCCACCTCACCAAATTAGAGTCATTATAACATTTGCAATTCATATTTTGAATGTTTTGAACTCAACCTTAATTTTAATTTAATGTCTTGGATCCTTGACTGCGGCACTCCTAATCCAAGACCGTTAGTTGGAGTATTAAGTTCTATTTCTTTCATAAACGCTAGGACGTAAAAATAAAAATAAAAATAAAAATAAAAAAATATCTACAAGACCGATAATAGAGTGAATCGGACACATTGGATTAATTTTGTTCAGGTTTCATTTGGTCTCAGATTTGGTCCTGGTTCCAAATTGAAAGAATTTCAACACATGTTAATTTGATTATAATTATGTAGACTTAGGAGCCGAAATTGATCCAAAACAATGCCATAAAACGTGTTTAAAATTTTTGTTAAATTTCTTAACCATTGGACTTATTCTTTTTTCTTTCTAACTGAGTAAGGTCCACCCAATGAAATTCGATGATTCCAGATTTATTGGAAATTCTTTTCAAAGTTATTTTCAATGAATTATTAATAAGTCCGAATGGCAATCAAGTTTGAATGATGTGTGGCTTCAAAATGATATCAATGAAGTGGATAAATATTGTAAAAAGTAGTAGGAATAACTCCTTAAGAATTATCCACATTAACTTCGTTTTATATAAAGCAAGTGGTAAATAAGTCAAAATTTTAGTATAAGAAATGGGCTCCTTTCGGTTTAAAAAAATTTGTGAAAGAGGGGAATTATGTATCGAAATTAGTTGGGCCAAGTTAATTAAAACCTTAATTGATTTTAAGTTGGACCAAAATAGAAGTTGTTGAGCCTAGCCCAATACAAGGGCCTTGTGGCGCAGCGTTGAATTTCGGGACCCAGTTCATTTGATCCGTGCTCTTGTTGACGGCCGGGGTTTGACCCATGGGTCCCGTTTTCTTCAACTTGACAATTATTTTTGGCAGAAAAATTAGTTTTCCTTCCAAACTTGCATCCCGTTGCCTACCATTCATGGTTACAACCCAAGATTGCAAAATGTGAACCCTTTTATTTCTATAAATACCCAGGGTCTCCTAACACTTTTCATTTATTGCATTGCACCTAAAATTATGAAAAAATACTTGCACACACCGCATTATTATTATTTTTTCAGAAAAACTTTTAATGTGAAAGGACCAAATGGAATTTGGACTGTCGTTTCGGTCTGTACTTGCGAGAATGTCGTTGTGCCCTAGGAATCCATGTCCACGTCGGTTTGAAGACAAGAGATACCAGACAATAAGGATTTAAGGGGACAGTGTGGTACATTTGTTGTAACGTTTCGAAAATTTGAATGATTTTTTTTGCTTTAATTATATTATTAATTTTATCATTTTATTATTCTTAGCGTGTATTATATGGCAGGCAATTGCATAGTTGTGTTGGCAAGTTTGTAACGTGGGGAATATGTTAGTGTTATGATAATACAATATACTATCATAAGATAGATGCTTTTAAAATCAATTTTCTATATTTTAAATTGATAAATGTGATGTAAACACTTAGTCAAAGGTAGGCATGTCTGGAGGGTGTTCGACAGGCATGGGCAGTCGGACATGCCATCGGACAAGTAGTGCCAGAGTTCCTTTTTTTAATGATGCTATGGTATAGGCATGTCTGATTAGTTGAATGGTGTAGTTGATTGCTTAATATATAATATTATGTATAGAGTAGTTGATATGATAAATTTTCCTCACGTTATGGCGTTGTCTATTATCATATCCTTGTATAGGCGAGATTTATGCATTAACACGTTATGGCGTTGTCTATTATCATATCCTTGTATAGGCGAGATTTATGCATTAACATGTGTAGGCGAAACATATTCATTGGTATGAGTAGAGTTGGGAATTAAATAGTCTTTTCCTTTTTTTGGGGGGACAAAAGTATTATTTTACAAACAACGGAAAACAATAAGATCTATACCCTTACCGTGAAAGATAGGAAACCTGATCAGAGACTTTACCATTGATTGGTATTACGTTTGGCAGATGCGTCAATGAAAGTTATGATTAGTATTATGTTTGGCAGATGGATCCTTGCGTTGTTTTATAAAATGATAAATACTAGTCCCAACTTTGTAGCTTGAGTTATTGGCAAGGTGAGGTGAGGCTAGTTTCTATTGTCTTTTGCATAATCATAATGTTGGCAAGTTTTGATTATTATGAACATAGTGGCGGGTTGCATTGTTATTCATATTAGCATTTATTAGCATTTTTTTTACGTTTTACCATTGTAGAAGCATGTTTAATTTGATGCCTTATTTGATTAAGAATAACAAGCTTATCCATATCATATAACACTTAGACTCTATTGTATTTTGATGTTTATCATCTGACCGTATTGCTTTCTTTTTCCTTTTCTTTTTCTTATATGTAGTTTTGTAGGTGCGGAGCGTGGTTTTGAGCATATATTTTGATGCTAAAGTAGGCATGGCGGTAACGATGTAGAAGTTAGACATAGTTGTCCTTCATGTATTACTTTTGTGGTGGCAAGAATATGTTGTAACTTCTTTTTATTATTCATTTTTGTCAAACAGATAACTTAAGACAATGTAAATGTAAACTGACCATTTACATTTGTATCAAATATTTTATATAGTATTAGCGCAGGTCTTCCTATTTATTTTTAAAATAGCTTATATATATATATATATATATATATATATATATATAAGCAGACTATATATGTATTTATTGCTACAAGACTCTGATGTGAATGCTATATATAATTGTGTAGTATCATACTGTGATGGTGATCAGGTGTTGTAGTGATGATGATGGCGTAGAAACACTTTTATATTTATATATATATTTTTTCTTTTATCTAGGGATCTCCGGGTCATGGATTTCAGGGCGCGACACTGATCTCATTCTGTATTACATCAAAAACCATCTTGTTCGTGATTCTATTAAAATGTTCTCTACGATTAGTTCGTTGTGGAAAACCTGACATCTATAATAATTTTTCATTAGAATTTATTTCTATTATTATTAATTTCTAGTTTAATACAAGATTATAAAATCAACATACCGATCTAATTTGGGACCGAACCAAGAACCGATCATAATCTTACAATTTTAAGATAATTATTAATTTAACTTATTTGCTTGCACCCACAATAAGGTCGCAATTTTTGAGAAAATATGTATATATTGAATCATTATTGATTAGTTTGATTTCACATACCATTTTGAATATCTATCAAGC
Organism: Embelia ribes; assembly: GCA_001753735.1. NCBI lineage: Eukaryota > Viridiplantae > Streptophyta > Magnoliopsida > Ericales > Primulaceae > Embelia > Embelia ribes. Next base: position 11,343 of record MKEJ01013830.1, read on the forward strand.
ACATTACTTATCATAAAATAGAATACATAACCAAACCAAAAAGCACCAAATTCATAGAACCGAGAATCAAACAGAAGACGATCTAAAAATAATCAGGAAATGGTTCAGTTCCATATCTTATGTAGAACCGATTTGAACCAAACTGTATATACCCCCTAATCATATAATCACTAAATGAAATTCCAACTTAATTGTGCCAATTTCCCACTCTGCTTTTGAAATCAATGTCAATTATTAAAAGGAAAAAAGTGTTCTCTAAATTAACGCCTGTTGTATACCATTCCCTCTCTTTCATATCAAGTGTTAGTTTAACGCATAATAATTAAGGTGATCATTAAATAACGTCAATTTTAGCTGAGAATAAGTACCTTTTATTCAAATACCCTTCATTAAATTTTGAGTTGTGTGGAGTAGTTAAAAAATTTAATTGAAATGACATGAGTTAACTTACATATTCCTTTAAGCCCAATGATGGCACAATCTTTTACCGTCTACATTTGATCGTTTCCGAATATTTTCCATGCTTGGGGAAATCTTGCGAGTGAGCTCATACATCAAAATTAAGGATCCGGGTTTTGCCAATAAATTGGTGACATGGGTTTTTTTAATGTTTTTACAAAATCTGCAACATATTTTTCGTATAGCGGTTCCCTCGAAGGAGCCCCCGAATCATAATTTTTTTTACTTCAAATTTCATTACCCTTTTGCAAGTTCAATTTGAGCTGATTGGTTAGCTAATTGGATGGCAAAACCGTATGGCACTCAAATGAGTATCTAATGCATTCAATTGAGGTGTCATTTAAGTTCAAAATTTGAAATATAAATGTCCTTTACATAGTTGTTATATGCCATATTTCCATTTCGAATATTGTGGGACAGGCTCAAAAATTAAGATGAGACTGGGGAAATAACAACAAAAATTAAGACGAGACTGATAAATAGGGATTGTCCCGATGGTGGGAGATCTAGAGTTTCGTTGATACCAATAAATAGGGTTGGTTCACAAGTAACTTCTAGGCAGAGACTTTCGAAAGGGGACTGGTGGCTTTAGAATTGCTATCAGAACCGGTTCTTGCGCCCATTACGGTGTTGGTGCGGAGAGTTGAAATTGATAACCAGCTAATCACGAAAGGTTACGGGCTTATATTTTGGGGAGGATGTCTAATGTTAAGCAAAAACATTTACAAGCATACCATCTCCAACATTTACAAGCATACCATCTCCAAAATGAAATATCTTAGATCGATAAATTCTATACCAATAAAGAAATAAATTAATTCTATCCATTCGTAGCAAGGATTAGTGGTAACTTTTACGGGAGTGATTTTGACTTATTTGTCGTGTAGAAATTTCGGGATCCAATGTCAGGGAGACCAAAAATTCAGATACCCGATCTAAATTATCTGAAATTGGGATTCAAATTTATTTTTTTATAATTCGGATAATTCGGGACTTTGGGTTATTATCCGAAATACCTGAATAATGAAATGACATCGTTTTATATTATATATATATATATATATATTATAAGAAAATGACTCCTTTTTATATATAAAATTCAGGTTCAGTTCAAGTAATTCGAGTTCGGATTTTAGTCTAAATCGAGTTCGGTTTGGGTTATTGTTTGTAATTAAGATAATTAGGTTTCGGGAAATTCAATATTATTTGCGGGTAATTCAGATTCGGGTAATTCTGGTCGGGGTCCTGAATTACCTGAATGCTCTCCCCTACCCGGCGGGACTGCCTTGCATACGTGCCCGATATATTTGTTTGGCGCATAAGAACTGTTAATCTTTGAATCAACAGCTGAGATTAAATAAATTTATTTATTTAATTTTTTTTAAATTTATACATTTAATCTCTGATTAAAAAATTAACAACTCTGATGCATTAGGCACAGTGGGCCTGTCACCTCCTGGCATAGCACCCACTTTCGTTTTAATTTCACAAGATATGCAAATGTATTTGTGTCACTAATATCATATCACATCCTTCCATAAATAATTCACAAGCCCATGGACCCAATTTCTGGAGGAATTCTTCTCCACCTTAGAATGTTTTTCTTGTAAAATATAAAAATTATATATTTTAAAGATAAAATACTACAAAATTAGAACAATATATTATTAGTAATTTAAATTTATTTTAAATAAAAATATTTATAATAAATTATTTTCATTTTATAATAATTTTATTCTCAAGATACTATAACTTTGTATGAAAAAAATTGTTGTACATTACAAGAAAACAAATAATTGCATTGATAGCTAATCCATTTCTGGACCCTTTTGTTGTTGAATGTATTGAGAAACTAAATAAATATTCTTGGTCAATCCTCACAAAAAAATATTCTTGATCATGCGTTCACTCTTTTGCTAGTGGATGTCACGTTCTTCACATAGTCATGTGCGACATGGAATCGAAAATGTCTGTTTGCATGCCAAAAGATAGAAATAAAGTGGGGTTATTGTATTTTTATGAAGTAATTAATCTAAAAATAAATTCATTAGTAATAATACTTGAAGGATCATTCATGTCGTTTGAAAATTACAATTATATCCATTCAGATTTATAAACACATTGGGGGCTGTTTTTAAAAGCTAATTCTGTATTTTGTAATAACTAGTAATGATACACTTAACTTTCAGGTTCTTATTAAGTTTTTAATTATGATGATAAGATAATATTGACTTAAATTTATTATGTACTTAGACTAAAGATCCGAAATTTTGTTAAAGTATTACTTATGTGTGAAAAATATACCATGTAAGTTCTCCACAAATGTAAGAAATTCAAAAGGTCAGATTATTTAAATGTATTTTTAAAAGTAAAAGTGTATTTTCTACGCTTAATAATTAAAAAATAAATTTTCTATAATTAGTATTCAAATTTATTATCAATGCGATTAGAAATAATTTTGCATGTATTTGGTAAAAAAGGAGAATATATTTGATTTGTGTTGTAAGTTGTGAAAAATATTATAAAAGTATCAAAAAGAATTTCACAGTAAATCAATAGTGAAAGTATGTATAAATATCTTAAATGAAAGTAAAAACTAAAATTACAAATGATACAAGTTTTTAGGTGCTTAAAGGATACAATAAAAAACATGACTACAACTAACAAAAGTTCAAATATATATATAAACTCATTTTTTTACGTTGAGTATGAGCAAATTTTTTTAATGGTCTAGAATACAAAGTTCCTGTATTACCGGATTTGGGAGAGTTCGTATAAAGTCCCAGAATTTTAAACAACCCCAAGCACGTCACTGACAAACTAACATCTAGTGAACAAGAATGTAAAATAAAGCATCTCTCTAAATCAATTTTGTTGAGATCCAATAATACAATAAACAAAATCCACTAAACCTTATTATCATATTTTTGGCCTTACAACTTTATTTAACTGATAAACAAATATAATCTTGGTCAACCTCCTATAACTGTCTGGAAATAGAAATAATAGAACATAAGAAAATGAATAACTACTGAGTCCAACCCCTCGAGTCAGCTTCATTCTTGCGCTATCCCTGATTACTCTGACCTTCGACTCCTGGTTCTACTCAGCATTTAATAAAAGAAAAGTAACAATAAAAGACCTTCAAACAGGTATGAGTCCGAAAGATGTCCAATCTATTGAAATAATGATATCAACAAATGAAGTACATGAAAGCAAATAGCAAGTAATGTATTTGTCTACTAACATCTCAGTCGAAAAGTATAAATGATTTCAACCAAAACCATAAATTACACCATACTGTGGGATATATATCCTCTTATTCGGAATACATATCCTTCCGAGACTTTATGTGTAAAGGCTTATAAATAGCCCTTCCTATCCTAAGTTCCCCTAATAGAACTCGGTCAAAAGGACAAATAGTACCTAAGACAACTATGAAGTGAAACTCACTCCCATAGTCTAAAACAGTTCGTCGTGCCCTAGGGTGTACATACTCTAAAGGTCTAAATCGATGACTCAAAAAAGCAAACAATCGAGTTTAGTATGAGTGTGTTCCAAAGGCCTAAACTGACTACTAGCACTATGAACCTTGGACTAGCATTTCCAAGGCCTACAACATATCATATCACAACCGTCTATTTATTGCTGAAGATTAATGCTTTTGCAAATTTCCAACACATTTTAACATTTAGCATGTCTAATTTTAGGTTTACATCTATTCCTAAATTTGAGTTCTGAAAAATAGTATGTTAATGTATTGAAGTAACAATGAAGTTTAGGTTTCCAGTAGGAGTTGTTCGAACGGTTTAATACCTACCGTTAGAATGGTGTAACAGTTTGAACGATCACCCAACTACCGTTCAAATGATAGCTACTAAATCAGAACAAAACCAACATGATAGGTGAAAAAAAACTTCAGAAATTTCCAAAATTTCTATGTTATTCATGATTAGAAACGAAAACTAACACGTATATTACAATAGATTAAGAATCAATTTCCACTCCGAACCTTTTTTATTTTGAAGATTGCTTCTCTGAAAAGCTCGATGATGAAACCCTAGGTCTCCCTCATGAGGATTGATTACTCAAACAGTGAAACCTCAATATGACGTGTAAGGCCCTGTATATAAAAAGAGAATAAGTGGTATACACTGTAAACTAGGGGGGATTAAAATTGTAATAAAGTTGAAAATGGATGGGAAAGTTAATAATCTCCTTTTTTTTCCGTTTCATCTCACGATCAATTCTAATCCACTTTCTTTTATTAAAACAAAGAGAGAGGAAGGGAGAAGTGGATAAGACACCCCTTCGCAAGAAACGTTCGATTCAAGAGGAGAAGCTTCTCTTTAAACAATCTAATGGTGAATTCAGAACACTCTCATCATCCTCATTTTTGGACGTAAGTATTAACTTCCAATCTTTCGGCTTGTTCATACCCGCTATTATTCCAATTAATCAAAATTTTATGCTAATGAAGAATTGATGTTAAGATTATCGTTACTAATGAGAATTCTCGATTAATTTTCATTATAAGCTTGTATTTAGTTTGACGAGTAATAGGGATGGGAGTTAGGATTGATTTCCGAGCTTTCCAAGGTAAACCAATTGTGGTCGTGTAAGATATATTGCGGAAACCCAACTCAATCCTATTGAAAGTTTTGTAAGAATTTTCGGCTGGGTTGTTGTGAAATCTATGTAAAAATTTAGTTTTACGAGATGTGTTTTCGCTTATTGTAGTGGCTACTAACATTGGAAAGCCATTTGAATGGCGTTTGGGGACCATTCGAATGGTAGGACCGTAGGCATGGTGTCTTGGGACCATAGGAAAGGTGCCACCATGGGAACGATAGTAATAAACCGTTCAAATGGTATGCTGCAGAATGATCAGAATTGAACTATTTAAAATAAAATAAGCAGCAATACATGCATGTTTAATCTTAATTAAACACTGGAAATTGGTTGTAAAAAGACATTACCTGGTTGGGAATGTGTTAGAATTTAAATGACGTAATTGTACTATAAATATGATTGCATATCTTGCGTATTGTATGAATGTAGGCATGGCTATGATAGAATTAAGGAGTATAACTATTTACTCCAAATTCTTATATTATCGAAAGTTGTAGTTGTTGGTATACAGAGGAACATATATTCTACGGTGGTTGTAACATACGGAGGAATGTACATTTCGTGTTGGTCGTGGAGCACATAGTTCGTGTTAGCCGTATTTTATGAGTACTCATGTCTTGACCCTAAAAAATGATCATTGGCTTCAGAAACCTGTCTTCGAGTGGCCGTTAGTATGTGGAAGGACTGTATATCATGGTAGTTGATCGTGATGTTTGGTTAGACGGTTGCTAAGTGGTTAACTGTAGTAGCACATTTACAGTTGATATTGTATAGAATTTTTAATACTTTCTTGATGTTGTAACACGTTATTTTCTCATACATTCTTCCTTTCTTTAGAATTGTATTCTAGTTTTTGACTTATGTTTGCTTGGTTGGATTTTCTACTATTGTTTTGCATGAAAATGCCAAGCAGAACATGGGACTAGAAGTCATGAGAATCGTGGTTAGGAGAGTTTTGAGCTCACTCGGGAATTGTCAGATTAACAATTTTTTTGTACTTTTACCTTTTCAGTTTATGGGCCGAGATGATGTAGGACGTATTTTCATTTCATTTATTTTGAATAATGATGTATGGCCAGAAACATGATAATAAGGCCGATTGTATTGCGATTATTTTATATATCAATTGAGTAGTTTTCATAATAAAATTATATACTATTTACTATTTTATTCCATTGATGTGATGTATAGACATTAGTAGTATACTTGGGGATGGTTACAAATCATGGGTCATTGTACGACAAGAAAGAGGAGAGGTTTTCGAATCCGCATTTAGATAATCACATGGAGTACTCTCTCTCTCGAATCGGATGATTTTGTGTTGAAGTTTCTTCTCTCCTTCTCTCCTATTCTTTCTCTGTTGGAAAATGATATAACGTAATGAAAATACCATAAAGGTTGGGATAGAAAGAGGTAATTAGTTTTCGGTTCACCTCTTGTCAAATTATAATTTTAGCTTCTTTAATTTACAGGGCATTATAGCTCTTCCCCCGAAAAAGAAAATTTTGTCCCCAAAATTGAAGTCATACCTGTAAATAGTTTCGAAAACTTGTTCTGCATTTCTTCTTCATACTCCTACTTCTGCTCCTCGACTCCATAATGCTTCCAAAGCACGCATACAAGTAGAATCACCTTCCTTTGCAAGAACTTTTCACGACGATCCATTATGCTTGCTGGTTGCACTACATATATCGCATCTTCTTTCACTATCAAATCAGAATAGTCTATCACGTGAGATGGATTCGGTTCATAGTTTCGCAACATTGACGCATGAAAGATTGGATGTACATTCTCCCACTGCGGTAGTATAGTCAAACAGTATGCCAACTTTCCAACTTTTTCGATAATCATGAAAGGTCCTACGAATCTCGATGACAACTTCCCCTTCCTCCTAAATTGCATTACCACTTTTCGTGACAAAACCTTAAGAAATACATAGTTTCCCTCATCAAAGGATAATAGACGTCTCCTCTTATTAGTGTAGCTCTTTTGATGACTCAACGTTGTCACCAACCTCTACCTTATCACATTTATCACTTTTGACATTTTGTGCATAACAACTATTCCCAACAATAAGGACTGCAGGAATTCCATCCAACATATAGTAGATGTACATGACTACCCATACAATGCCTCAAATGGTGCCATCCCAATTCTCGAATAATAACTATTATTGTATGCAAAATCAACTAGATGCAAATGATTTTCCCAACTTCCCTCCAAATCTAGCATACATACCCGCAGTATATCCTCCAACGTCTGAATTGTTCTCTTGGTCTGCCCATCGGTCTGAGGGTGACAAGCAATTCTCTTCATCAATCTTGTGCCCATAGCTTGTTGTATACCCTCCTAAAACGGCGACACAAATATTGGATCTCGATGGATATAATGGTATAAGGGGTACCGTGTAACCATAAGATCTCTTTCACGTACAACCCTGTTAATACTTCCGCTGCGTCTACTTTTTTGATAGGCAAGAAGTGTGCTAACTTCGTCAACCTATCAACAATCACCCATATGGTGTATTTTCTTCCCCTCGACCTCGTCAATCCACTTACAAAACACACCGTGATATGTTCCCATTTTCACTTCGGTATCTCAATTGGTTGCATCTTGCCACCCGACTTCTTCTTATCTCCTTTTACATGTTGACAAGTCAAATATTGTGCCACGAACTGAGCTATTCCCTCTTCAAGCTTGGCCACCAATATTGCAACTCAAGCTATGGTACATTTTGTTTTCGCCCGGATGCGTCGCTAACCTCGACTAATTCTTTCAATGCATCTTCCATCATTGATGTCGAAATATATAGTCAACCTCGATATCTCAACTTACTACACTCCCTAACAATCCAAACCTGAGATTCCCCACTTTGGGTCTTAGCTACAAACTTCTGTGACCGGGTATTATCTCGTTGAGATTCTATCAGTCTATCCACCAATTTGGGTTGAACAACCAAATCATATAATGAAACGCATTATTCTCCATCAACAAACTCCATAGAATATCCCATTCATCGTATATGAGACATGCCAAAGTGCACTGAGTCTTTCTACTCAATGCATTTGTTACTGCATTCGTCTTCCCCGGGTGATACTGAAGATACCAATTGTATTACTCTAAGTATTCCATCCACCGTCTTTGTTTCATATTCAATTCCTTCAATATGAAGATGTACTTGAGACTCTTATGATCTAAAAAGATCTTGAACTTCTCTCTATACAGATAGTGCTTCCAAATCTTCAAGGTAAATACCACTGCTCCTAGTTCCAACTTATAAGTCGGATAATTCTTCTCATGAACATTCAACTATCGAGAAGTGTATGCAACCACCCTCTCGGTCTGCATGAGTACACATCCCATAAATTTCTTTTACGAATCGCAATAGGCTATGTAACCCACTCCTTTTTCTGGGATGATCAATACAAGCATCGTCTTCAACAACTCTTTTAGCTTCACAAATGATTTCTTACACTTAGAATTCCACTCAAACTTCTCCTTTACAAGTAAGGCGGGTCATAGAAGATGCTATGGTCGAAAAATCCTTCACGAATATCCGTTAATAGCCTACCAATCCCAAGAAGTTTCGAATTTCAAAGACATTCTTCGATCGTTCCCAATTCGACGCAGCCTAAACTTTCGATGGGTTCAATGCTACCCCTTCTGTTATCATAACATGCCCCAAGAACCTTACTTCTTGAATCCAAAACTCACACTTCGATAACTTCCCATACAATTGGTGATTTTGTAAATTCGATAACACTATACCCATATACTCTGGATCTTCTTCCTCCATCTTCGAGTAAGTAAGAATGTCATCTATGAAAACGATAACAAACCTGTCCAAATACTTGTAGAACATTTAGTTCATCAAATCTATAAATACTACTAATACATTTGTTAAACCGAACAACATAACCAGAAATTCAAAATGGCTATACAGTGTACCGAAAGCAGTCTTCGCCACATCCTCTTTTTGAATTCACAACTGATGATATACCGAACATAAATCAAATTTTGAGAAATACCTCGACTTTTTTAGCTGGTCAAACAAGTCATCAATCCTCAATAATGGGTACTTGTTCTTTTATTGTAACCTGATTCAACTTCCTATAATCAATGCACATTCTCATTGACCTATCTTTCTTTTACATAAATAAAGCCGGTGCACTCCATAGCGATGTACTTGTCTTAATAAATCCCTTATTCTCTAGGTCATCTATTTGAATTCTCAGCTCTTTCATTTTAGCTGGCGCCAAAAAGTACGGGGTTACATAAATGGGGTGCATCCCCGGAACGAGTTCAATAGTTAATTCCACCTTACGATATGGCGGCAACCCACTAAGGTCCTCTGAAAAGACATCAATAAATTCACAAACAATAGGAGGTAACTCCTATGGAGTCTCCTTGATCTTAGAAATAGAAAGATTTGAGAGAAGATAACTGAGTGCATCCCTAACTGGCATCGCAAGATTACACAAAATATTTCTTTCTCCTACATGTTGCACAATTATTCCTTCTTTAGGGAATAACGTAACTCGTCTACAATCACACTCAATAATAGCATGATTTGCTAACAACCAATCCATACCCAAAATAACATCAAAACCCCTCATATCAATCACTAAGAGATCATACTAGAATTCCCAACCAAAGATTTGAATGGAACAAGAACAATATACAAAATAGGATATAATTCTAACATCCAGTGGTGTATCAATAGACAAAACACTATCAGTGTATTCTAGCTTTAAGCCCAAGGATTTTACTAAATTAACAACTACGAAAGAATGGGATGCACCCATATCAAATAAAACGTGTGCACAAGAAAATTGAATTAGAATTGTACATCGAATGGCAGATAGACCTACCTGTTCTGCATCGTCATCGGTGAAAGCGTAGAGACGTGTCTAAGAAGTTGGTATTGCCATAGAACCCCGATTGCCATTTCCTTGATTTCCTCCCTATCTAGTCTTAGCCTCAGATTAGAATGATGCAATTGGCTGTGCAGGTGGTGTAGGAGTCACCTATGGGCCTTGAGCTACCCGTAAACTTGTATGCATAATCATCTATTATGTACGTCCACTGCTTCAGTTTTACAAACTCCTCCTTCATCTCCTACCGCTTCGTCAGTAAGAAATACTTACTCAAGAAGACAACCTTGAAGCCTTCCCAAGTAAGATCTCCTACCCCATGTAATGCACGGTGACTCTTCCACCATTCAATTGCCTTACCCACAAACATAATCTGTGTTACTTTTGCCATCACTAGTGGATCAGTGACTCTTAGGGTGGAGAAATGGTGTTCCATCCTTGTTAACCGTCTCTCCGCCTTCATTGGGTTAGCCCGATGTTCAAAGGTTGCATTAGTGAACCTACTCAGCTCCTTCTGTATCCTTAACGTGAGTGTTTCCACAGTATCCTTAACTGGGCCAAATCCACGTTGACTGCCCCAGGCGTAGCCCCAACCACTCCCAAATTGGGTGAAACGGTTGGAAACACACATTGGACGCCAACAGATGCTATCTTCTCCCAGTCTTCCTCTTCCCCTTGGTGACTCTTCATAAGAAAACTGTCGTTGAATTTCTCGCTGGGCACGTCATCAACAATCAGTTCATAGATGCTATTTTCTTATGATGCTTCTGGCTCTATCGGGGATAGATAAGGAATTGCCTCGCCCACTCTCATAGCACGAATCTGGTATCATGTGCCATAACCCTCCTCTCAGCAGGTGGTGTGGGATTAACACCCTCATGCCTACCTCTACCTCCACCGTTACCACTAGCACCATGGCTCACGCTTCCTCTACATCCTAGTATATCTATAACAGAGAATAATTTGAGTCAATTACATATTTGCATTAATTTATATAGAAATACAGGATAACCAAAATACACAACAATTAGTTAGGTAACTTATTCCATAGGCAAAGCTCCATGTTGAGAGGATAAGGTGTCCCCTGCCTAGCCAGAATGGACCTAATAGTTGACAACCACCTCCAATCTATTGCCTATTTTTACATGAAAATAATATTTTCTAAAAAAGAATGTGACTCATAAATGTGGTCCACCAATAAATTTACCTACTTGGGGGTAAAATACAAGAACAAATAATCCAAACAGGCGGTAAGACTTACTAAATTTTCGAACTTAATCTCAAGAAATTATGCTACACAAATGAACATGTTAAACTCCATAAAATAAAACATTGCAAGACATAACATCTTTATACAAAATTCTCAATTACATAGTTTATTACACATTTTAACTCATAGCATGAGATATATCATCTCCCCATAACTTTACGCGTAAA
>MKEJ01013841.1:0-11085 GCA_001753735.1 Embelia ribes
ACCCACTAGTAATGCGACCGAGCCTTCATTGATTACCACCCACTGGTGAAGTAATCAATCGAATAATCTCAAATCTAGTTTCCCGTGTTTCACCGTAAGGCTGTATAACCTCGTTGATAAAATCCACAAATTTTTAATTTGTTACATTTGTGTCCCGAAAATGAAAGGAAAATACCCCAAACATTTTATTTGTAAAATAGTTTCCTTTCAAAAGTTCCACGCCAATGCTAATCTATGCCAAGTTACATGAATACAATGTAATGCATTTAACTACGTGATTTACATGTTGTAATCTATGCATTTAACATGACAACAAGAACAACGCTATAAACATATTATTAAACTAATTTCATATTTATTCTATAGCTACACGATATATCAATCATGTTTAATTCACCAATGCATATCAACACTTATATGATGTATCAATTCACATCAATTCATCTACACATATTCTAAACTTGTATGATATATCAATCACCTCAATTCGTTTATGCATGTTCCATGCCTATTAGACGTCTCCATCACATCCAATTCCATTCCACATATATATTACATACAAGATGTCTCATTCACGTATACATACGGACAAAGTTGTCAATTTTATATTAAAGTTAGTCGAATACCGTACCTAACATGATACTAGAAGCCATCTTGAGACTTCCTATGTAAAAGCTCCAAATTTGCCCTTACTTTCCCCCCTTGATTTGATCCAACAGATGGATGAGAATGATCAGCACCTATAGACAAACATGATCGACATATGATAAGAAACAATAATATCAAGTTTATTTTCACGTACTAAAATGCATGAAAAACAAGGAAATGTAAAAGAAAGAGACGAAAGACCAGACTTACATCAAAATGTTTATCTTGCTCCAAGGATGAGAAATCTCTATTTTTTACTTGTAAACGAGCCCCGAAGTTAGATGATATTGAGCTCCAATGGTTGAAGAAAAAGTGGCATCACACCTATTTCTCTCTCTCTCTCTCTCTCTTCTAATTTCGAAAATAAGGGGAAAGAAATGAACAAGATAAGTATTAGTCCATGCACTTAAATCGATCCAATAGTACTTGGATCAATAGATTTACAACTTTGGATCGATCCAAAAGCTAGTTGGATCTATCGGATCTACTGGAAGTTTGACTGCCACATCTCAAATCGAAAACTTTCAAAAACACTTGTAATCCCTAATAGGTATTAATAGACGCATATTGCAACTTTTAGAATGATATTTGAGTATCCGAAACTGGATCTACGCAATATAACTTGATTCCCGGAAAACTCTGTCCAAACACAACATTTCTACGCTACTTGATGCTATCCCCCATGCCAAGTGATTATGCACAATACATCATGCATATTATATATAGACCGTGCATACTAAGCAATAATAATATTATGATGTAACGAATAGTATTACTATTAAAATGAAAATTTCATTCGAATTTCCGGGACGTTACAGCGCCAAACTCAAATACAAAACTAGGGTACATAAACATATAAAGGGAAATTATACCAAAAAACATATAAAAACGTGTGGTCCTAACTAAAATACAGCAAAAGCCTAATCACACCTACGATTATACGTAAGAACTCCCTCAAAAAGTTGTTGGAGAAAACCCTAGAAATTACCACTAGGAAAAATACCGACAAAAAGTGGAAATCTATGAACAAATAATTAAGAATTCATCATCAATAGGCTATTCAAGCCTCAATCAATCATTGGGAATATTCTTAAATTATTAGGGTTCGGGAAAAGAATTTACAAACTCAAGGAAAAATTATCTTACAATGAAGAGGATGAAGAGGAAAGTTGGAATCCGTGCTTAGACCATTGATCGGAGTAATTTACCATGATAAAATGATGTATTTTGGTCCAAATAGCCATCTCTTTCTCTCTTTGAATAGGTAGAGGATATGAATCATGTGTTCAGAACATTAGAGTTTGAGTTGTTTAAAAATAGAATGTGTTTCACGAAGTTGCAAAACTGAAGTTGTCTCACCTAGTTGATTAAGCCATGAAAGGAGTCAACTGGGTTATGGGGGAGTCAACTGGGTCATCACTTCGACTAGTTCTAGTTCTAATAGCTATGGTTCACTCTGTTTAGCCCCTCTTTTGACCCTCGTACACTTAAAATTAGCTTTTCCTCAAAACATAAACATTGTAGATAATTCAATTCCATTTCTAACCATATTTTACAAGTTTTAATTGGATTTCTAGTTTAAAAGTTATTTACAAAATACCAAATAGTTGTAAAAGAGATTGTTATTTAATAAGAGTGGATATATTAAGACTTTTATTCACTGCAATTACTCTAATATCAATATCATTAAACTAAAACATTGTTCTTAACATCAAGAGCATATGAAAAAAAAAATTTTAATGGGGCCTTACAACTCTTCTCCCCCAAAAATAAAGTTCGTCTTTGAAGTTTAAGGCATACATGAGAACAATTCCTGGAACTCAAATCTTGGGTCTTTACAATTATATTCTCCATATAAATATTAAATAAATTCACTTCCTTTGTGTCACTACTCTAATTCCATTAACACCACACACATATGCTAGAAAATCATGGCATCATCTCTATGACCCATTCAAATATAAGGCATGACTATGATCATATGTCTAAACTTTATATTAATTTGTAACTCATTCGTCTCAAAGAACACAACACCCCTTCTACGTTATTATAATTTAAAAATTCATCTCTTATTCATCATCTTTATTGCTTAGTATTTCTTTTCTCTATCATCAAAGAATCCCGAAATTACTAGCACTGTATACGTATCCGTAACTCACACTCTATCTTCCTTCAATGCTACTACGAAACTTCCACACTTAAAGAACATCACAATTTAATCCATCAAGTATCTATATATCATAACACAAAATAAACATCTCCAAGACTTTCATATCACACATGTACTAGCTACTTTTACTCGAATTCCCCTCAATATTATCCTTTGCATCCCATCTTTTATAAATTTTCCAAATATCTCCAAGGTATCCACGTGACATATATATCTATTACTCTATCTCAACCCATTCCCACATAACTTCTCTACATCTCGCCTTCAAATATACTACCAAACACCAAGACCCCATAGGGTTAAATAACTCTATCTTTAAAACAACACAAAATCTCCAAGACAGTTCTATACCACCACCACTAGCAACTCCTACTCGATATACACTCGATACTACTACTCTGTATTTCATCTCCCATTACCTTGTCGACTATTGTCAAAATACTAACTCCATATATATGCCAGCCTCTCAATCTCAACACAAACATCGCTAAAGTTTCAACACTTTCTCATCACTCCCTATACTCTTTTTATATTTCTCAAATTCCTCAATCTCAAACGTTTTGGTAGTTCTCATTCCAACTTTTATGGTCCAACATCCAACCAAATATCTCCAAAATACTCACATGATATGGAGTCCTACAACTCTTACTTAATCTCCACATGTATAGAACCTCACAACCCAATCTATTATATTACACAACTCTATCTTTCCATTACCCAGGCCTCTCAACACAAAAATCTCCAAGCGCTCAATGCAATCTTGTTACTATCCCAAACTTTCCACATGTTTATAAAACTCTTGTCGCCAATTAATTCGTTGTTCCAAATTTCCCTTGTTTATTACTTACTTGTAAATATTGATCACTAAAATATCTCCAAAATCTCTTATCTCATTCATATCTGGATAACTAAAATAAACCACCTCAAACTGGCATCCAGTATGACACATAAGGAGAGCAGTCGTTCACTTTACCCAGTTCGCAGTCAAGTATCATCCTTGAAAATTTGGAAAAAACAGGATGATATATAATGATAAAATAAATAATGTATGACTCTGCATGAAAATTAATAAATTATAATATAAACATATGAGTTTAATTTATATCCAACATCGATATAAAAATTTCATACACAGTCGGTCATAGACGAAAGACATGTAATCATCTCAACATATGGGGAACACCACAAATGCGTATATGTCATTTATTCAAGCCTAATGTTGTATGAAAATTTATACACCGTCGATATATTTAAATTAAATTCTAAAAATATATACTTATTAATAGTTTTGAAAAGTAAATATTTTATGGTAATATTATATAGAGTATCATTATTATAAAGAAAAAAAATAATTAAACATTTTTTTTTTTTTGGCCAAGTGCAGAGTGGTAAAAATAATTTTCGGAAATAAATTTTGAAAGCAAAAACTTTTGATATCCGAAAAGATTTCCATTTAAACAGATTCTCTAAATCTGGGAGATACGTGTTAAATTTAGTCTCTACTTTCCACAACTTTCCAATGGGAAAAACTTGCATTGAGGAGTGAGAAAAAACACTAAAAACAAGCCAATCCCTACCCATTTTGACAAGGGTTTTGAGTGTTTGACCACCCTGAAGAAAAAAATTCGATTAAAGGCTTGGTGAGAATGAAATGAATGATGTGAGGAGCCCACGTATTCGTACGCAAGATTTTTTATGTGTATTATAAATTGACACGCAAAAAAAAATAAAAATTAATATTAATTTATAAAAATTTAAATTAATATTAATTTTCATACTTGTCAAAGTCTAGGTATATAAAAAAATTCTATATACCAACTTACCCAAGAAAATTCAAAAATTATTATATAAAGGGTTGGATAGACGTGCAGTCCGGCGCAAGACTAGGTTCGGGTACCCGATTCGAAATTCGGGTACCTAACTCGAATTATCCAAAATTTGAATTTGGATTTTATTTTTTTTTAAATTTGGGTAATTCGGGAATTCAGGTAATTCGTACTCAGGTTCGAGTTATTCGAATAATTATCCGAAATACTTGAATAATGAAACAATTTTGTTTTATATTATAAGAAAACGACGTTGTTTCGTGTATATGATTCGGGTTCGATTCAGGTAATTCGGATTCAAATTTTAGTCTAAATCGGGTTTGGTTTTGGTTCGGATTTCTTATTTATAATTCGGGTAATTCGGGTTCGGATAATTCAAAATTAATTTCGGGTAATTCGGGTTCAGAAATTTCATTTTTTTCCGGGTAATTCGAGTTCGGGTAATTTAGGTTAGGCATTTCCCGAATTACCGGAATGCTCTCCCCTACCTGCTACAAATGTCAAAAATCAAATTCTAACAGGGTAAATGACACTAATGGGCCCTATAATTTCAAGTAAATTTATAAAAAGTAGATACATTGAGAGAGTTTAACTGTTCAATTACGCCATCAGTTATCATTATATCTTTCAGTGGTAAAATATTTCTTTGGAAAATTTACAAAGTCTAAAAGAGAGAGTTCCATGAATGAACTAATTTTTGTAAAATGGAAAGTCCAATTCGAAAATTAATAGAAAGTAAATACAAATAGTGTTATGGATTCTTTTTAGCAACTTTTGCATCTTGTTCAGGAGTGGCAACAATAATTATGTAGGGCTTACAACATTAATGAATGGTTTGAAGATTTGTTATCAACTGAATATCTTGAAAATAGAGGTAAAAACAAACTCCATGTTACTAATACACTGATTTAATTCCGCAGAGGTTATATGAAATGATTTGTAAGGATTGCGAAAGTATATGGATATAAAGTAATGCGCAATATTTATAATTTCACAAAATTAATTGATGGCGAATAAAATTTCAAATACTTGAGATAAATTCACTTTTGGTTTAATCTATTTTGGAGAGTTTTTTTTTTTAGGGCACGTGGGACCCAATTTTATAAAAATGGTACAGCAGCAGAAAAATTTGGAAAAATGGTATACCGGTATAATTCGCCATTACTAATGGCGAAAAGTTTAAAAATTCTAATATTTTTCGCCATTAGTAGTGACGAAATATGTATGTAATTCACTGTTGGTAGTGATGAAATATGAAAAAAAGATTGTTATAATTCGCTGGTAGTAGTGGCGAAATATATATAATTTACCACTAACAGTGGCAAAAAATAATTTTTTTTTAATATAATTCGCCACCATCAATGACGAAATATGGCTCTAATTCGCCAGTGTTTGTGGGGAAATGTGTTACAATTAACCTTCTCCTTTCTTATATTTACCCAGACCCCATTTATCCCACTTACCTAGACCCGTTTACCCAGACTACGGCAAAACACCCCTGACTTAGCGACTGTCTGTGGCGAAACACCACTCACTCGTGATGCTCCCACCCACCGGCGACTCCCTATCTCACTGCCCCCCTCCTCGGCGACCGGCAACTCCCTCCTACCCTGGGAAAACCCCCTCCGAGCGACTCTCTCCTCTTTGGCCAGGTATGGTTTTTTTAATTTATTAATAGTTAAAATTATTTTGTGATTATATAAGTGTATTTTTAGATAAAAAAAAAAAAATACTACTAGTAACTTATCCTTAAATCATAATAATTTATCCTTAAAACACAATAATTCCTATAAAAAAAATTCCATTACCAAGAGGATTTCCTTCTCAATGACACTCCATGTCGGATAGCTTTGCCCTTAAAGACATTTCTTGATGGACCAAATGTGTTTTATTATCAAAACTGTGAACTATTATTATTATAACTGAAAACAGGGAGACCAAATAGGAATCTTTTTGTGACTATGAGGGCTAGGTTTTAAAATTTTACCCAGGAACGTGGGAATCTGTTCTTGGCGGCAGGCAATAAATTTATAACTTTGGGTTGAGTTATCTTCCCAAAATTTGAACATGAAACATTTATTTTTGGCTCTGGTGATAAGATATTATGAATATTTCAAACGTATACGAATTAGAATCTTCTTCTGAAAACAAGCATTGTTAATGTGCTACAAATTAAGTAATTATTAATTCTGAAACAGTAGTTTCCGCATCAAAATTGATACAAAATTTGTTAACAAAATTATATTCTATTTAATATTTGTTAAAACTAATTCTTGTGATGTTACTCTATTATATTTTTCAACTTTAAATTATTTATTTTGCCAAACAAAAATTTTACAAAAATCATCTCATCTGTACAATTTTGAAGTTGTTATCTTTTTAAAATTTGGCAATTTGTGTGTGAATTTGGAATCTAGTTTGTCGTCTTTTCCCTTTTTTTTTTTTTTATAATCTTGTCGTCTTTTTCCCATTTGAGTCCAATATAATTCCAACATTGTATATTTCGTGGCTGATGTGAATGCTCTACCAACTCCCTTGGGTAAAACCCATGTTTTGGCGGAATTAATTTTAAATAGTTTGGCGTCAAAACTCGCTAGAATTTAATTTTTATTTATGCCCAACAGATTTAGCGCTTAATACTGCATCAGCTTGTGATTCTTTTCTTTCTTTAACATATTACAATTTGTATTTTCATTTAATACGAGAAATTAGTTGGCAATATGACATCATTTGGTATCCAAGTATAGCCTATGGTTTCACGTCACAGAGGTTACAATGCGTGGAATAAACCGAACTATCTAGGCCATATTTCCCAATCAAATCAATAATTTGTATTCAATATCCTTTGATCGGAGATATCACAACAGTGTGAAAATGTCATGGGTAGGAAAGGCTTAGTTATGTGCATAACTTAATACTGAAGCTAATGCTCAACTGCTACTCCACAGCATACCGTTCCACCTTGTACTCAACTTCCTCCGTGATTCTAAACTCCAACAAATTAATGCAACATCTTTGCCCTTGAGAGGAGCAAGTTTTTCCATAACCCCACAACTAAAAAATGGATGACCCTTCCTCTTCGGAAACCCAATCCAACACACCTCTAAGCTCGCATAGCAATTTACATTCTTCTACACTTGTTAACCACAAGGAAAGAAATTGTGCAAGCATACAGCAGAAGAATCTTCATAAATATTCAACCATCGAGATCCAAACAGTACATATAATTCCAAATAAAACTGTCAGAAACTAATAGAATCAAATGGTTCAAGATGCCAACTGCCAAATAGAATCCATACGGTAGCCTCTTCCACAAAAACAAGCAGTGATCTTAGACCCAATGCTTTTCATATCTAAGAACGTTAAAGCCTAATAAATCATCCGCTAGCCTATTATAGACATCTCAAAGCTGATTAAGACGCTAATAACTAGATTAGTTCATATCCATCCTGAACTACGGCAAACTACGATAGACAAGTGACATTCAGCTTCTTGCTTCCATTGACTACCTGCAGGATGCAAAAGAAAATGTTAGACAAACTCAAAATAGAAATGAATGCAAATGAAATTCAATTAACTTAATATTTAAAATTCTACTGATGTTCAAAATTGTCTCTGGAGAAAACAAACAGTGGAGGTTGAGAAAAGTTGCAGAATGTCGCTACTTGAACTGGGAGAGATCTAATACAGATGCAACTACAAATAGATTGTCTCTTCTGGAAAGTTTACTTTAGGGTAACGGGGCAGTAAGTCAAAAGTATATCATTCAGGCCAAGTAATTAAAGTTGGAGAATTTCACAAAACTAGAAACATCAACTCCCTTCTATGGTTCCAATAAAACCAGTCTTATAGTAACTTATTCTACCCCCTCACCTTAGAGTGAGAAGTTAACTCATGAATAGTGTGGTACCTACCTCATTAATTGGGCATTTGGGTGGTTGAGAAGGATGAAAGGAGGGAATGAAAGGATTCTAAGGGGATAGACAAATATGAGCATGCATACAGTCAATCAAGCTAGGAAGGGAAGTTTTTAATCAAGCTTTCCAGTTAACCAAACATCAACTCCTTGTTGTAATACAAAGAACAGTCAATCAGAAAGTTATGCATAACTTCGTTAAGGACCAGATTAGCCTTCCTTGACACTCACTGATTACAGCTGCACAGGTTAGGTTGCTCTAAAAGATAATATCTAAACCGTAATAAGTCAGCAAAAAACTAATATGAACATGATAATCTCGGAAATTTGTTCCAGAAGCCAACAATATTAAAAAATCAAATATATTTCCTTCTGTGAACCCCATTACATATCTTATTTCGGAAAAGCGTAGTCATCCTGATAACTGTATTAACCGGCACAAATGCATGGGAAAATGATAACCACTTCTTTATTTGAACCAAGAAACCGTGGTAAAAGAGCATGCCATTTATTCTTACGCCAAAGTTAGGGACAACAGACAAACCACGTTTTAATGCTAATGCTTCATCATACTGAACGAATCATTTCTTGCAAATTAAACTATCCTTTTTATCATTTTTTTCAATCCAAGAATGGCACAATCAAAGATTCTGAGGAAATGAAAAGTAATTTGAAAACATGACAGTAAACTTGCATATGCTTGTTTCACCATGTAAACCAATCAAATAACCTAACTGAAGAGCTGTTCCATCATGTGAACTAACTATAGAATGAAGAAATAGTATATACCTGTACAGCCCCTACTTTGGAAACATATTAATTCACAAAGGAAATGCCTCAACAGCTGGTGCACTTTGCCTTTGAACATCAACCCCAGCAAGCAGATCTTTGCAAGGAATAGTAACTGAAAGAGCCAATGATATTTTTGCACTCTCAGCTTCTTCAAGCAGTGCAATTCCATTCCCTTCAGCAGAAACAGCATCATCAGAGTTACTCTCCACCGGATCTTTGACATGGATTGTCTTACCAAACAACTGGAATGAACTCAAACCAGCATTTGTTGAAGAAACACAGCCTTTTTTTCCTACAATATCTGCCCCAAACAGATACACACTGCTCTGGCTGTCGGATGACAAAATTTCAGACTGTGAACTATGAATGTTCAGCTCATTAGACACAGTTTTCAACTTTGGTGACAAACCGTCCCCAGAGGTGTTCAGACTACAGATCTGATTGGTGTTATCATAAATCATATTGGATAAACTAGAAACAAAAAAATGACTTTGCCTGGCTCCCTGCATGCCAGCAGGTAAAGAATAATAACTCAACATCGATGGGTTGAAGTTCTCCATCAATAAATTACTAAACCCCAAACTTGGAAATGAGAGATCTTGCACTCCATCAGTTCGCGACACAGGATTCTGAGTAAATCTGGATTTCTTTGTAGTATGCAATGCAGAATGTGATAGCGATGGTGGCATAACATGCTCAACTTGCCAAGGGCTCACTCTCTTCAAATGCTGCACATATTCAGGTTCATCCCATGCAACCTGTTGGACAGAGATGTAATAACAAAGCAACAAATATACGAAAAACAGAATAAAGTCACTCTTGAGATGAACGGTAACTCTTCCATACCGATACATAAGTTTAACAAACAAACAAGAACGAGAGCAAGAACAGTAGAGCACCAAGGTTATGGTTTCAAGACCTAAATAGTAAAGCTGAATAGTACATCATAACATAGTAGAAAAAACAAGCTTTACCATACTACTTACAAAGAGTTAGAAAAACAGCACTTCAAATTGTCAGAAAGAACCACAGCACACTATATTCCTTACTACGAAGACAAAATAGAAAAGGATGAATTACACATATACATAGACAAATTTAGCTACTATATACATCCATCTTACCTAAAAGTTTGAATTCCAACAGTATGCATGAGCGAAGTCAGTAATTATGTATGTTTTTCACACTCAACGGCCACAAAATTTGTTTCAAAACTTAATAGTAAAGCTGAATAGCTCATCATAACGTAGTGGAAGGAGTACATTTGCCATACTACTTTCCAAAGAATTGGAGAAACTGCACTTCAAATAGTCAAAGAAGGAACCACATCCCACTATATATCTTACTACAAACACAAAATACAAAGATGAATGATACGGATACGGATTTAGGTACTGCAAACATCCATCTTATGCTACCACAATGGAGTCGGGAAGCCAATAGCTATCATAGAATATTTGCCTAAAAAGTTCAAATTTAAGCAGTATGCACAACAAATTTGGCAGAAAAGCATGTGATTTACACTCGACAGTTAAAAAATATCGAAATGCAGACCTATTAACAAATACAGTTGAAATGACATTGAAAGGAGGACCTGCTAGATGCACAGAGGTGTCAACTTCCTGAACATACTCTACACTCTATTGCAAAAATGGATACCAAACACATTAGCTACAAGAGAAAACTTCATGAATTCAGAAGGGAAAGGAGAACGGCACAAATGTTCTGATTGT